>JAHZNE010007195.1:0-12031 GCA_027744055.1 Callyntrura sp. NNG-2020 | reverse complement strand
CTATTTTAATAAAATGCGAAAGTGCTTTAAAATCAATTTATTTTTAAGTTTTTGAAGATGTTGTAGTTTTGTGCTTCTCTGGCATATGACAAGACATGTTGTATGTACACGACAAAACAAATACCGGCACTCGGGAAGACAAACCGTTTGAATTGCATCCAAAAAACGTCTCATTCCATGATTATTTTTTGATCATGTGCAAGATCAAACTGTAGAAACAGTTTGTCGTATGGTTTCAGTTTAATGTTCTCTTGATGAAACATTTTCAAAGAAAAAGAAAAAATATGACTAAAATTAAATTGGCCGTTGATTGTGCACCCTGGAGACGCAAATTAACTTTATTGGATTATTTGTAAACTACTTATGAAGGCTACGATGAATTTATGTCTTTAAATTACATGTGTTAGTAACATCAAAACTACCCGTCACCTATTTCTCAAGGGGACAATATCTATGACTATTTACATAGGTACTTTTTCAATTGTAGAGGAATGACTTTTAAAGTTACCAAACTGTAAACCTTAAAACTGAATAATATTACAGATTGCAAAGCATTCAGCCAAAAGCATCTGTCACTTCCTCAAACTTCAGAGTGCTGCAGATTGCCATTTCTTATTTGATTTGGAGTTTGTTGGTGTAATTTACAAAATAAGATTTGGAGAGATACAACTCGCATCACATTATGAAAATTACATGATGATAAAATCCTACTGGGACGAAAAAGAACAAGAAGACAAGCTTATTTTTTTATACTCTTGAGCCAAAAGAGCAACGTAACATGACGATCGTCTCCTGCTAATAAATCATGAGATGCCATCGTCATCATAGGCACAGCATGGCAGGAAGAAAGAAAGAGACTCAGTGGTGTAAATGCAATATTTCAGGTCCAATGACTTTGATGTTGGCCGCATATCACTCTAATATGTAGTTTGGTAATAAAGTATAATATTTTAACTTCGTTCAGTGAAACACACAGCCGGAGCCCCGAATAGTCCCTTAAGTAATTTTTCTGCTACTATAGTTTTATACTGTCGAACAAAGACATTCGATTTTGGCTGGAGTTCCCGTTTGATATTTCATTTCCGTTATTTTGCGTTATCACAACATCCATTTTTTCTTATCAAGACAGACAATCTTGTATCTTTTAAAGCCACCACCGTGTGTGCGTGTGAAAGAAATCTGGTTGCCATCATAAGATTCCCATCATCCTCTTCCTTCAAGAAAATTAATCACACGTCTCCAGGCGTAACCCGAATAATTATTTTTAAAATGCATAATATGGTCAATACTCCCGGTAATAAAAAAAATCATATATACTAGGGTTCTCCTACAGCGGCACACAAGTCATTTTTTGAAAATTTGAGTCTAGAAAAGAGTTTTCTTTTTTAATAAATGGTTTTATGACAAGTTGACAGGAGGGGACAAGCATTACGTTCAAATTATCCTGTTTGTCTTTTCAGAAGCAGCGCGCAGGAAACACGAAGTGACACTAAAAATACTGTTGAAAAGTTAATAGTCCGCGAGAAAAAATCCACCTGGGAAATGGGACTTGAGACGATTATGAAAGCATATATCTTCATCCACTCCCAACTTCTAAATTTCATACTTTTCCGTTGCCAATGCTACATAAATGAACGAAGTAAAGTTCATGAAACGGGGCAAATGGCGATTTTTACAGGATAACGACATCTATGATGAATCCAAGCGGTGGAAAGAATTTGTGGCTTTATATAACTGCTTGCAAGTTAAGTGGGGTGACTTGTAGTTAGACTCTGGCATTCTTATATCAGTAATTGCTGATGTGCTCTGTCTGTGATATCCTACGGCGAGCGTACTGTTTTACAACCTTGATTATTGACTTTTCCCCTCAAATTTATGAGGTTACCATCTGTTATTTCGCTGCTGCGCTCAACCTCCTGGTTGCTTTGCTTAATGAATTGTGTTGTGTGTCATCCGCCGTTTTCCATATCGTTTCTCTCCTCCATCATCAACGCAACTCTATACGCAAAAATTTTCGTCGAACACATAAAAACCGTTATACTGAAAAATTCCCTGAAAACGTGGAAGAAAACTAATAAGTTTCCAACAAATATGAGTAACTTCGGGATGAATCCATTATTTTTTCAAACAAATACTCACCGACGGCTATGTTACGCTCATATCTCGAGGAAACGCACAGAATTTTTAAATTTAAACCGTATGTACTCGCCGTGCCATTTGTCGTTGATCCAATTTGATTTCGCTTCTGTCTTAATTTTTTTGCAATTTGAGAGAAAATAAACAAGCCAGGGAAAAATTCCGAACTTTTAGCAAGCCATTTCGAATACGCTCATCCTTCATCGTTTCTCTATAACATCCTTCTTACTATTATTGCATACCGGATAGTTCTAGCCGATTTTTTTTAAAGAAGAAAAATGATCACTAAAAGCATTTCAATCCAATAAATATGAGACAATGGCGCGTAGTTCTCCCGTTTCCCATAATTTACTTTATTTTGACTCCTTCCTTTCTTTACTGTAGTAAATTGATCTGGCGGATTTTCACGGTTTATTTATCAGCTTTGCATAAAATTACAATCTGGCATAAAAGATTTGGCATTTGGAAAAAATAAATAAAAGTTTTAAAGTGCACCTTGCCCTTGTTGGTTGAATCAGCGCATGCCTTGTTAGTTGTTACGTTAAAACGTATGCGCGAAAGCAGATGTAATGAATATTATGGTTATTCCCCCATTTAAAACGTACATATTATGCGATAGTCTTGTCACTTATTATTTGTGTTAAACATCTCCCGAGGAAAGCCCCCAAAAAGTGTGTATCAATATACCAATAACAGCAGTAAGGAATTTTGATGGGCTTTTTTACGCAATCAAGGGTATCCAACCGTCAAGATAACATTACAACCGGCTTGTTAGCTCAGAAGCGTTACTACGGAGGGGGTCTTTCGTAATATATCTTTTAATAATGGTAACAGCAGCAGGAGGAGTAGTATGTGTAATGCTAAAGTAAAGAGAGAAAAAACTTGCAAAAAAATGCTGGTAATAATTCAATCGCAAAACGACATGTGTCATATTAATGGAATTTATAAAAAAAGGGATGTATGATAAGAATGTTTCGCACCATTTGTTGTCTTCTCCTCCGAGGGCGCACTTTTTTAGTTTTGAAATTTGATACGACCTTTTACTAGCAAAGCCAAACAACACAAAAAATAATATTATGTTTTTGCCAAGAAAACATGGTACGGACGACGACGGGAAATTAAAAAGAGATAATGCCCACATGTGAAAAAAATACGTAAAATCAACTTTAAACTCACTCTATCACGACAAGAGAGTAATTAATTATTCGGCTATTACAAGAAATATCTCTCTTCAGCCAATAATTATTACAGAGTTAGTTACAATAGCATTTTAGAGGGTTTATATGCCACACGCTGCGCGTTTAAGCTCCACTTTTCCAACTTTTTCTGTGCTGTACAGGGGGGAAAATGGAAAAAGATTAAACAACATATCACACCATCACATCATCCGCCCACACTTTGAAGCAGAAGAAAAACTGCAACAACTGTATCTGCCTTCGTCTGCGCTGCGCTGTGTTTTGTTCATCATGTAAATAAATATTGTCCTTAACAAGAAAGCGTTAAGGAAGCTAACCATGAATATAAACTGATTTTGCCCACATGACATAGAGGGAGAGAGGTCTATAATAGAATTTGGTGAAAATGTTAATGAAATTGGTTTTTTGCGGTGGTGTTGGTGTCAGCCTCAGTCTGTCAGTAAAATGGTGTTGTAGATGAGTCCTACCACCATCATATCGGCATTTCATTGACGAAATCGGTAAAAAAAACTTTCGCATCCTAATATGTCTGTTTATATTTACTCCTTCCTCCTCCATCCTTTTTTCAGCCTCCCCGTATTTCTTATCTGACGTCGTCATCTCTGCAGATCAGTGTGTCAGTAATATTCAATGCAGTCATTATGCCACATCGTTTAGTTGTCGTCCACATTCCTTTAGATGGATCGTCGTCAAGAGCGTCAACAAAATTCCTCTTAAGGTTCTTACATTATACAGCACCAACAACAGTACCGATAACTAGCTAATACGAAAGGAAATCATCATCATAGAGGTGTGGCGAATTTCACAATCTGCATGTCTTTGTCACCTTTACCATAATAAGGATATCCGAAATGTTGCTAACTTGCTAAATTCCTTGTCACGGAGTTTATCGATTGAAACAAGTTTTTTTTTATAAAAGGACGACATTATAGGAATTTCAGCTCACATAACGTTACGATAAAAAAAGAAAGGTGGAAAACTGTCGTTGCAGACGAAGGAAGATGATGTAGTGCAGGCAGCAGGAGATTGGCGTTGAAAATGTTTCTGAAATAATTTTTCTCTTCTCTGCGCTCCTCCGTATGGTTCTGGTTCATATGGCACACCGACCGACTGAGAGAGGGATAGATAAAATGTCGTAGTAGTCAAGTTTAATCATGAGATGACGATTTTCTGTCTTATTTTCTTTTCTGAACAGGACTGAACATATTTTCTCCTTTTCAGACAGAAGAGAGATAAGAGCTGCAACAGCTACAACATGAGTTTATTTTTAATTTTATTGGAACCACTTACTGTACATATTTTTTTCTCCCTCTCATGATCATCATCATCAGCAACAACAAAGTTTTCATCGCAAGTCGCAAACGTGTGCATGTGCACAGAGATGAAGAGGAAATCTAAAGAAATCCAACAATCTTGCTTGGGACACTATTATTCTGCTGCTTTACGATTTTTGAATTCATATCACATTGAATTGCGGCACCGAGACGCACACACACACACACATGATATTAGCATAATTATGAATATGAGGAACCTGTGCACACGAGAAATGAAAATGGGAAGATATTAAACGTATTTTGGAATGTTCCCAGACTTCGGAAGACTGCCAACGTGGACAATTCCACAAACATATTGAGAAGATGACAGCCAAGTTAAAACATGCATGCTGCAAGATGAATACAAATTAGAGCCCGAGAGTGTAGAATCGTACCTAACTCACCATATTTGATATCGCGTTGCCCCTATTTTTTAAAAAGAAATTATCTCATGTATTGCTAACATCAGAGTACCGGGATTGAGACAAGAATAGAACGTATAGGTGGTAGGTCATAATTATAACTTGTGTCCACAAAAATGGTCTTCGTGGCAGGTGGGATAAAATATGATCTAAATTACACTATAAAATGTGCTAAACAGAAGATCTGGAAAATTTTGAGGGGCTAACAGTCTCAAAACGACCATCTTCATCATCGTAATTTCTTCCCCATCACAGCACTGCTACCTCGAAAAGTCAATTGCAAAATGTTTCACAGCGACTACAATTTCGTATAAAACGGCACACAAATAAACATGCTTGCAACCCAGCATACAGCCCGACAACAAGTAAAGTGTGTGGCTGTGCGAATCGCTAAAAAATGTTGATCACCGTCATTTTTGTCGGGTTTGTGTGTTTGCAGTGTCTGGCATATGGCGATATTATTGGCATTTTGGCAGTAGTGCATGCTTCATCACTATCACATGTTGTGTGAATGTTTGAAGGATACAAGCAAACTAGCACCGCTATTTACTACTGTGTGAAAATAATGTTGCAAAAGAAATGCTTTTTCCCCTTCCCAGACATTTTAGTGGCAAACAGGGTGCTTTATGATATTATGCCTGACGCTGTTCCTGCTGCATAACGTATTAGCCAGTAGTCATAATCATAATAATAATAAATAAATAAATTTCCTCCTGCTCGGAAATAGTGCAAAGAGAACGATAAAGAAGAAGCGCATAAGATTAGGTATATAGATAATATACCTACCCACACCTATCCACCTATCTATCCCCCTCCCCTCTATCTTTCTCTCTGTCCGTATGAAGTAAAATCGCTATTTTTTTCATAAAAAATATTGCAGGAGGACGACGGGACAGGAGAAAAAAGCCAGAAATAAGAACAAGATGTAGAGAAATAAGGCGGTGCGGTGGAGGATAGGAATGTAATGCTAACATTTTAATATATCTGTATATTTTGCACACAATTTTTTCTTCGATGGGCACGGCCCTGGCCCTCATCTTCAGAACATCAAAAAATCATCGTTATCATCATCAACAAGAACGCATCACACAGCTATTCCTTCCGCTTGCGATTCTCGAACATACATACATGCATATTGCGATACCGTCGCCGTCGTCGTCGTCATCAGCATGTAGATAGTATCAACTATCAAGAAGATGAATCATAAGACGTGTATGTATATTCCAGGGAGTCGAATCTAGCTACGTACATAAAAGTAAGGGCGTATCATTAGGCAGTCGCAGCAACAGCAACAGTAAAAAAAATTTAGAGCTGAAACAAAGTAGTCACGTTGTTCGATTGGAATGTATTAAAAATACATCATCTTCACCAACATCATAATATCATATAGCTTCCTGTTATACATTTTTCCGCACCTCGTATCCTATCTCCTCCTGTGTAATTTTTTCCTCCCATAAAAATAAAAATCATAATTTGCCAATCCCAATCACATTTTCCTTCACACATATTCTCACACTACTATAACAAAATCGGAGAGCGCTCCTTGTCGTCAATAGTCTTTGTGTCCTCCTCATCGTCCTCACATCTTACCCATTCATATGATATCTCCGAGTACCCCTACCGTATATAATATTATCATAATCAGTTTTTTATTCCTTGTATCCTCCATCTTCTGCTTGTTATTCTTGTACGCAGTTTTTACACCTTCCTGTGAAACCTTCGGAGTCGTCGCCAGATCAAAACGAGGAACAAAAGAGTTTTCACTTGTAATTGTCCCTCAGTTGTTTTCCTTACCTCAACAGAGTCAAATCAAGTAGAGTCTGCGAGATTTCCACAAACGGGGGGATAAAAAAAGTTGCGAAAATTTTAAAAATTGTTTCTGTGAAAAACAAGCAACCATTCATTCACATTTAGAGCTCACGCTCGATCACTAGCAAGCTTCTCACACCTTGTAACTCTTTGTTCTTAGTTGGGCAGTTAGCCAGCAAGTGCTACCATCATTGTTCTCGTATTTCGGAAAGGAGGACGCGTCCTCCATATTGGTTTCTAGAGAGTGAAGAAGAAAGCATTTTCGAGAAAATTTCTGACTTATTGCTCAGCTTCAACGAAAAGAAAGTTTTTATTTTTTTATTGCATTTTTATTGTAATTATAAGCAGCGTTCAACATGTCGAATGAAATCAAAATGCACGGAGATGGGATGGAAAAGGGCTTCCTTAGTAAGTGCACTCATTTAATTTACTGTCCATGTAATCACCATTCACTGGTCATTAAAATTTACAAAATTGTGAATGTTTAAATTAAAAATATGTCCCAATTTATTTTATCTCTTCAGACTGGGCCAACTCCTTTAAAATTGAGCTTGGTGGGCTTAACGTTTCCAAAATGTTTGTCGATGTGGAGGGTCCAGGAGGGGTGAAACCCGAGGTAACGCTTACGGTGAAAGAAGGCATCATGGACTGTACATACCATTGCAAGAATGAAGGCGACTACCAGTTCTCGGTACAGTTTGACGAGGAGCACGTTATAGGAAGTCCGTTCATTGTGAAGGTCGAGGGTGAATACATTATTCCTGTGGAGAAGGTCATCATCACCGGAAACGGAATTAAGGAGGGACGCAAAGGCCAATTTAACGAGATTAACATTGATCCTCGGGAGTCTGGAATTACTTGTAAGTGAAAAAAACAGAGGGATAAGATAGCGGGAAAAAAGTATTACGATGATAATAAACTGATAAATGTAGTCGGGGAAGTACTAAAAATAGACAACGAAAAATTAAGGTGTGCGTCGGTGAACTGTATAGCTGATGGCGTGATGCTCAAAATACGATAAGCTAAAATAATTTTTATAAATAGTTCAGTTTAACGTATATTTTATGTTCTTGGACTATTGCCAACAGTTCCATTGCAGTACCACTTGGAGGGAAGCAGCAAGGCGGATATAAATTTACGAAACAACGGCAATGGAACTTGCACACTAAGATACAAACCATACACACCGGGCGTCTACAAGCTCCAGTTGAAGTACATGGAGAAACACGTGCCCGGAAGTCCCTTCCAAATTCGGGTCAAGTAAATTCATCAATGTTGGCTTTAAAACACAATTCAATTTAACTCTCAAATTACAAGACAGAACACATAAAGTAATCATAATTCTTTTAAACAAACTTAGATAACCAGTAACTTATTTATATAGCTAGCGATAAAAGTACAGAAGAGAAGCATGTAATTTTTGGTCCCGAAATTTTTCTAACAACACAATTGACGCTTTCAATCGAAGAAAAATGCATTACCAACTTGTTTCGTGAGAGGGAGCTCGGTCGAATTTCCCAAACACAATTACAGTTTGAAACATTTTAGCTGAAAAATGAAGCTACCCCGTAAAAGTTTAAAGTAATAGCAAAAAAAAGATTTTCGAAGCATTTAGTTTGGCACCCTTCCCCTTGGAAAAAAAATTTGGCTACTTAAAATTATTAAATTTGATAGAAAAATTCTGAATAGTTTCCTGCCTATTATCATTGATAAATAAGCGTGGCATGATAGAATCTTAAATAAAACCATTTAAATTCACAGCAGCAGTCAGTCTAGTGTTTAATATGTAAAATGTAAGCGAAATAAGCTTGGCTTAATTATAAGGAGAATCAATAATCCGTTCAGTTTTAACAGTGTTCATTTTGAGGATCGCGGACATTTTTAGTGAAATTTTCAGGACGGAGAATGCTGAAATAGTGTTCATTTCACTTATAGTCATTCATTATAATTTTATTTGTTAAAGTAGCAATTTTAATTTTAGGTGACGCCCTGCGACATGAAAAAATCTTACTTTCGTTTTAAAAACACGTTATTACACGTCTTGCCTTTCAGTTATTTTAGGGCCGAAGCGCGCAACAGGACTTCTTATACCTGCATTATTATTGTCTGACGTGTAACTATGTTTCTCGTCATCATTCAAGATCATAAGATCAAAAGAAAGAAAAATACGTCCTTGAATTCCCTCCATTGATTTTTGAGCTGTTGCAAATAAAGCTAACAAAAAATCTTGAAATACAAGTAACAAGCGTTTTTAACACGAACATGGAAAGGAAAGTACTGTTTTAAGTTAACTACTGTTAAAATTAATTTAGCTACCTATATAACGTGTTAATGTATTAGATGTATCGTCGTATGTAAAGATGTATTATGCCGAAGAGAAATGTTTAGTTTTGTGGTTTGAATCTGTAATAAACTGGATGTTTATTGTAAAAAATGTGTCGTACAAGGATTTGGTTTTACTTTTGACTATATAATATCAATTTAGATCAAGGTTGATGGATAGGGCATATATATGCATTCACATTTCACATGATTATATTTTGTTGTCACCGTTGCATTTGGATTGGATATTGCTACGAATAAAAATGTTGTTTTCTATTTTCGCTCCGTTTCGTCCGTTTCGTCAATAGATTTAAGATTGTTTCGTCGCTTTTACGTTAATAAAAAAGAAGTCAGGTTGCAACTTTCATCCTTGCCAACAAATGCAGAATTACTGACTACTACCCACGGAGTGGAATATTTACTCCCTCAATACCCACAAAAATGGCATTCGAACCTTACCTGATGAACAGGAAGCAAGCCTGTTATCGAGCTCCACACTGTTTTTCACAGTATCCTCGACTTCCTCGTCATGATCCTAGTTGCACACCGGACAAATATACGACCTATTTTCGGGATCGGTGGAAAGCGGTCTCCCAAAATGTTTGTAATCGCTCATGCAAAGACAGAAAACCTTCCAATCTTTGTCCACCACATCCCTTCTCCAAGTGCAAAGAAGATGGCGCACGGATGCCAAAAGAAGCTCTAAAATTCGATGACATCTGCGTCCCCAAATTGTACGAACGGGGTATTACACAGTATCAAAAGACTTACCCGTATCCCTGGTCTCACAATAATGTTGATGACTGTTGCAAATCGGAGTGTCCTTGTATGGATCGCTTTCCAGACCCACCCGAGAAGGATTACGTCTGCAAGATTCCGGTTTCTTGTGGTCCAATGGAAGATTGTACTACATATAAGCATTTCTTTTATGCCAAACCGACACCGCCTCCACCTCAACGATATCACCCCTTGCCCTACGATCCTTGTGAGTGTCCTCTAGAAAGCGCAACTTCCTACCGTCTTGACTACGAGTTAAAGGATCCGGTTCCTAATGGACCAGCATTGGCCCAGGCAATTAAACGAGGAATGTGGTCCATGGACCAATTCTGTGGGGAATTTACTTCAGATACCGAGACTGCCGATCAATTTCCGCGCAAATGCGCTTCAATTCCCCCACCCCTAAAAGCCCCTGATCACTTGAAAACTGGCGAGGGTCGTTTTGAGTCCTCCACAGAGAGTTGCAGTCAGTACAATTATAAGTGCGCTGAGGATCGAGTTTGTCTTCCAGATTGGATACAAAATGACACCTGGATGCCCCCCGAAACTCCGTTAGAACAATGTACCACTTACAAGCATTTTTACAAACCCCATCCTCTCCGCCCGCCACCGGGCCCATACCCTCCAATCCAAAGTCCAGATGCCATTCCATTTTCAAGTATGAACAACATGTGGTACACTTGTTGTGACCCGGTAGTGGATCAGAGAGTACCCGTTGAAATGCGAGATAGGGATCCTTGGCCAATTGTTATTACCAAACCGATCAAATATCAGGATAATCTTCAAACTGACCCTTGTGCCCCATTCCGGGACGAGACCACCTACAAAGCTGATTACTTTGCTAAGAAGCGCTGTGCCCCCAACAAATACTACAAACCTGAGGTGGGCTACACCCCGCCAATACTACCTTTCAACGACAACACCACAAACCGCATTGGGTACGTCGCATATTCTAACAATCAGAGAAAGTCGGCAAAGCAAGATGCAGGTAATCCTAATGGAATTAAGTGGGGACCTTACAAGTGTCGCCCGGTGGTGGACAAATGTCGACCACCATTCCCACCCCCGTATGGACATCCATTGAAGCCGTACACAAAACAATGCCCATGTGGACAATTTGATGATCGGTCGATGTACCATAGGGATTTCAAGTTTTGGACTCCAGAAATGGTCGATTCTGTCAACAATGAGTATTGTAGACCACTGATTTTGCCGGGTGGTATAACAAGTTTATACAGAGCTAGTTACGGAGGTACGGGTGGTAAAAAAGCAGAAATTATGCCTCCGCCGAAATCAAAGGGGCAACGGTGCATGAATCCATGCAACTGGAGAGATTTGGATACCTTGTATCGTTTAAGCCACATAGACTTTTGGAAATCGTAATAACTGGCAGCCGTTAATATTCTATACCTTTAATTTAATACTATTTACTGTTATTCCTAAACTAATATTTATGGTATTTTTGTAGGATTCCGCGTCAGAGTCTAGAAAAATACAGGGGAAAACCAACAATTAAGCTGAGAAGGAAAAAGACTCAAGATGAATCTTGTGAAGGCGATGGACAAGATCAGATAGAGGTATTTGCAATGCCTAAGGGCACCACAGTTGAGGAAACCTTGCAGTATTTGGAACAACAACATAATTTAAAAACATGAAATACACATTTTTACATACTACGCCATCAATGTTGGCGTGGTAAGATATGTCAATAAAACTGGAAAAACATATTTTACGGATTTAGCCTACAGTACAGGAATTTCTCCCTTGTTTTGTAATGTAATGTAATGGTACCCCATAATTCAATGAAAATCAATCACGTTCTCAATGAACAATTTTACATGCTAATTTTTTTTTGTCAATTTTAACATTTGAAGTTTGCTCGGGATTATATATATTTATAACTAGAAGCCAGCCAACTCCGTTTGGCAAAAATATTTACAGACCGGTGGTGGTGGTGGAACTGTTGCATTCATACCCAATCGATAGACTATACTTATTGGACTTCCAATCCACCCCGAAAAGTCACCTTTACCCAGTTACAGACCGGTGGTGG
>JAHZNE010007194.1:0-10339 GCA_027744055.1 Callyntrura sp. NNG-2020 | reverse complement strand
AAAATTACGTAAACTCGCCTCATCATTATATACATATTATACAAAGATAGCAAAAAAATTAATTATTTTAGTCAATCAGCGTCACCTTGTACTTACGAATAGTCAAAACCTTTTGAGGACTGCAGAGGTACTGTAGAGTCAAGAGACAAGTTTAAAAAAACTATCTTTGTCACACCACCTCAGGAAATGTTTTATGTTAAAGTTGTTTGATTCTTTTGTATACCTACATGTTAGGAAAGTCAAATAAAACACCTACTCACAATACATCTACATATATACCTCCGTCGTTTACAAAACCAGCATTTAGTAATGGAGAAATGAAAGTTTCCTCTACTATCTACAAACATCCCACATATTCTCCCGGTACCTAAATCAATTTTCAACAAGAACCCAGACAAGTGTTTTGAGTCAACAATAATTCAGCATCAAAGCAGAAAAGGAGGTGGATGGTAAACACAGTTGACAATCTTCATTGATAGTATTAGCAAAAGTGATGGTGACAGGTTTGCACACGGAGTTAAGTGAACGAATGAAAAAGTACAGTGAAAGGGAAAACTTTTTACTTTTGTGTGCAGGAACTATCTCATTTCACCAAGTCCCCCTACACCAGCATGCCTTTCCTGGTATCTTTTTATTGCATACCTGCGCATCTTAAAGAAAAATGTACATTTTCAAATCTTCGTTGGCAGATTCGCCCTCACGTTAATCTGTGCACTCCCAATCTGTCAGTATATCCTCTCAATAAACTGGGGAATATAATGAATGGATGCGTCTCTTTGTCGAATACACTTTCTCTTGTGGCTGTAGCACATCATTCTGTCTATTTACTTAACTACGCTTTCCACGACTAGATAATATAATGACGTGCCTAACCAGCAGCAGTCTCTCCAAAGCAATTGTTAAACCTGTAAAATATACTGGATTTTTTGCCGTGTCGGCCTATTTTTGTTACATTGTGTGGCTTTGCTCAACCTGATACGGTAAAATAAACCTCAAGGAAAATTTAACACAGTCAGCACTACTGACAAAGCTGTCGTTGCTATTGGGCTTGATAGTCTACATGTTTTATTGGTAGATACTTAAACTCTTTAGCGTGGTACTTTACGATTATCGCAACGAATAACACATCGTCTCAGTTAATAGCTCGAGATAGGGAGAAACATAAAAAATGTAAAAAAAACTAAGCCAATACTAATATTGAACCAATTTGTAAATTAACAAGACACAATGTCTAGCGACACAAATTTTAATATTGTTATGTAATGTGGCTTTTCTCCGCCTGTGATGTCATCGAGCACTCGGGAAGACGAAAAACAACGTTTCAGAATGGAAAAGTTAACTTTGTTAACTTTGCCATCATCATCACTTTAATCCTGTGGGCACAGAGAAGACAAAAACTAACTTATACTACCTTGTCCTTTCTTCTCATTATTCTCACACTCGCACTCTTTTGCTCAAGTTATGTGAAAATTTTGAGCGGAGCAGAAAAGCCAAGAAAGAGACTTCTACGACGAGCAGGAGAGAGAATGAGTAATTGAAAGAATGTATGCATAAGCAAAGTTACAGGAGAGTGAACGGGGAACATGCTACTTTCTTATATAACTGTAATAATAACAATGAAAACGACGAGAGAGATAGAGCTGACAATGATGACACTGCTTTTCCAGTGTAGTAAAAACAACCTACTTTGGTTGTCTTCTCTTTTGCGCACTTCGATACTTCTGTAAATAGAGGCATTATTTAGAGTCTTCACAACGACATTGCTAGTTATACTTTAAGAAGGAGGATCAAGGCAGACACAGGCCCCCCACACACATACATAATATATTTAACTGCTAAAGGAAAACTTGTACACCAGTATACACGAGAGTTGTAAAAAGTTAACGTGTCTTTACTCATTCACTTTTAGTTTTAAAAGTTTGTCACTAGCTAGCTCTGGCTTTTTGCTTCTCTTATTTCAACGTCAGCTTAATATAAAACCGTATTAAGTTCACCATAGAAAAACAGAAAGGAACAACATGAAGGAGAGACAGAAGGAAAAAGAGGGAAGGAGAAGCTTTGGAAAAAGCATATTATAATGATTACAACAAAAACAAGTACAAGCGCAGGCCTGCAGAGAGAAAGTCAAACAATGCGGATATACTGGGAACGTAGGTAGTTTTAATATACATTTATGTTACATGTTTAATCTACGTTTACAAGTTATCTATACGTAACAGTGCATTGTACCATCGTTTATTTTGAGCCTGATAAAATGTAAAAACGGAGTGGGGGCAGAAAGTTGAGCAACTGTAAAAAAAAGTTTAGAGTTCTAACGGTGTGGAATGTAGGTCAGCAAACATGATGATGGTGATGATGAGCAAATGAACAAGTTGATGTGGAAAGGATGGCAGTAGTTGTGTTACAGCGAAGCGTACAGAGGTAGGTACTATATTTTCTACAGCAGTCACTAGCACACAAAAACGGTGAAATACTCCTTTCTCTCTCTTCTCTGTTAATAAGTATTACCAAGTGTGTAGATGTCGAGAATAAATAGGAGAGTCGTGTATCTCTTTTGTGAGAAGGGGCCAAAAAGTGGATTCGGGTATGTTTAATTTTGTGAGAGTACTATTCATTATGACGCAATACATGTCTTATCCATTTTATAAAATAGCATAGCTTGGTATACTTACAATTATATACGGCTCTCTCTCTCTCTCTCTTTGTATATGTAGCCCTGTAACCTCAACGTCATCTTATCACGGCATTCTTCGTTTAGTAGATGCAAACGCTGAAGCAGTTTTACTATGCCTTAGCAGCACTACTACACATGAAAGTATAAGCATGTACCAGGGAAACCACGGAACTCACAAGGCAGTAGTTAGAATGCATACTGACCGTGTAATGTAGGCCACTTCTTATTTATTCCACCATCTACTCTACATTTGTCCGTGACCGTTCATTTTCTCCACTTTTCACTCTCCCAATGTACTAGAGTAATTATCGTCCAGCTGAAATGTATAATACGTCAGTGAAAATAAATATTTTACTTGGACTCGCCCATTTCTACTTTCGCGGAAGCCTATAATATATGTGTAGTATGAATGCATGTGTACGTTGTACAATGTTCCTATGTATGTGTATTTATGTCATTAAAGCAACTCGTTGTCATAATTGTCTCATTCACCATCAACGTTTTCGTCTTTACATCGTTAGTGCTTCTGACTGCTACTCTTTGATAGAACGTCGCAGTCGAGAGCTGCCATGGTTGAAATTCTCGCACTTTTAGGGAGTAATAAAAAGTAAAGAGTTGGAGAATTTAAGCAAGACGTGTATTTTATGTTTCATCATTGGCATAGTTTTGTCTTTATATGAAAGGGGAACGGACAAAAAAGAGGATTGTTCATGCAAGCGCCCTTCTGGGTGAATCCAACTGTCAGAGAGAAATCGGGTTTCCCTGATGAAGACAGTGATTTTTGGCTACGAAGAAACTTTATGGCTGAGTAACATCAGAGTTATAAAAGAAGTCGAAATTTGCATTTCATCTTTTTATGGTGTTCAATACCGTGCTTTCTATTTAGTGAACCCAAAAATTATCCACATAAAACGGGAAAGTATGAGCCTTTTTCTCTTAAAAAAGACCTTTATACAGGAGAAAATAGATAAAATACGACTTTTATATTGCTTCCCGTAACAAAGAATAATTTATTAGAAATGCCCAGCTTTTAGTTGCAATAATCCATTTTACATGTAGTACTGAGTACTTACAGAGTTTAAAGTTCCTTAGGGTGAAAATCGTTAGGGGAACCATGAACTCTTCTAAAATATAGCTTCCAGCTAATGATACGTTTAACGTCGTACCACGGACCTATTAATGTGTAAAGCTCACACAAACCCATTAAAAGTAACATTATAAACGAACATCGTCGAATAATTTTCTGGCCCTGCATGACATGCATTCGGTATAATTAGTGATCTAAAACTCTTTTTCTGTAATCCAGCATTATTTTAACTATAAAAGTAAAATATCGATAGTAGACACCATGGCTTTCACCGTCGTATCACCTCACAATACCCCACGAATGGTTGCGAGCGTTGACGAAATGCATCTTTTAAATTATTTTAACCAAGTGGTTCCATGAAAAATCCTTTGTAAAAACAGCCGCGGCGTCGTTTTAATTACTGGAAAAACTTACGTCTATAAGAAAAGACAGAAGAGAAGACATAAATTTCGGGTTTTTCATAAGCTGCAACGAAAGGAAAGCAACTATACCGCTTTTGCTGTCGTATAGATGTGTGTGTACTATTATTGCAACATCACGTATCCTATTTCTTGACAGACGTTTTCTTTGTCGGTTTTACTTTCACGCTTGCTCGCTTGTTTGTTTGTGTGTAGATGTATCCTGTGTGAGTTGTTGTTGTTTCTTGTGCTACTCGTTTCTTGTTACCTGCTAAAATACGGACGTTTTGATTACGCATAATCAAGCATTTCCGAGAAAATACTGCCACTCTTTATATGAGTTGCTTGGTTTTTGAGTGTTTAGTTTTCGGAGGATATTTGCTGATCTACGCTTGCTACGCGTTGCCGTATCTACGAAAGTTGAGTTTTCGGGTAATTAATGAGGAGAGGAAGTCGTTGTCTCAAAAGTCTCTCAAGCATTCATGATGAGATGTGATATATGATCCAAATTAAATTCGGATCTCGGGAATCCTTGTGGTTTCATTAGTTCCAGAATCTTGACAACAGGTATAACATCCGCAGTAGTAATAGTAGTAGTAGTGGCAGCAGCAGCAAAGAAGAATCGTACTCCAAAGTAGCAACACAAGAAGTACCTAACTCGGTGTGTTCTGTTTGTTGCTGCTGGTGATGATGATGATGATGATGATGATGCTCACGATGATGAGAAGGAGAAAGCAAAGTGGAAAGTCTGATTGTGAACGATTTTGTTTGGGGTTTTCTTACCCAAGTTTGGCAACTTAGTTTTATCACTCTGACTTTCACTTTAGACTTTGAGCAGCTCCAGCGCCAAATAATTTACCCATGTATAAATATATATCTATATCGTTACATAAGTCGAATAGAGAGTATAAATAAATAATAATAATTGCACAAGGCAACTTATACATACCAGCAAGTTAATGGACAACTAAAAGTGTTATTTCATGTTTTCTCTTGGTTGCCTCTGCGTATTTACATGAGTGAACTCGTATTAAATAACTAGGTTCAGTCTCAAACCTTTCACTATTCGTCTTTAGTAAAGCTCCCTTTGGAATTTCGTTGAACCTGCCAAACTTCAAATGGATACGCTGAATTTTGCAGCCACAGTTAAGTGGTCACCCGAAAATAACACTATGTTCAAAAGTTATCGCCAATTCTGCACGACCTGCTTGTTAGTGATAAATAAGATGTTAATAAAAAAGGGGTCTATTCTTTGGCAATGAAAGTAATCTAATATCAATATTAAAGAGAAAACTTGAAATTGTATTCCTCTGATACTAAAGCATTCTAGATGATACAGATGAAATGTCTTTCACATGATAGCTACTAATTGCTTCAATTTGGGAGTTTCCTTTGCCAATTCTCAAATACCTATGCTATAAAGCAATTAACCCACAAAAGTGATATGAAATGTGTTCCTTCATGGCGAACACGAAACCAGTCCGCATGAAATTCATTTTTATGACTGATAAAAATTAAATTTGATTAATTTTGCTGATACCATCCGTGTGACAAGCTGTGAGGAAATTTGTTACTTTTACATTTTTGTCTTATAGAAATAGCTGGAAAGAAGGGTTTATTGGAACGTGCACTTTCTCTTGCCTCAAGTTTTCCCTTGTAGTATTAGCCCACTTATTATTTTCTGTCCTCCATTAAAACAAGCTGCTAGCTAGACCAAAGTCGACATGACATGACTCAATGCTGGATCAACCTGTCTTAAGAAAGAAAGAAATAAGGAAGACAGTTTGACAGGTGAAGGGGTCCTTAAAAGTACTGGGACCTAATTCTCTCCTCACGTTGAAGTGAGCCCTGTATATTCGTCCTGGGACATGTCTAGGTATGCACCTACATTATACGCCACGTTGTTCGGTTTCCAAGAAACCACATTGAGACGAAAGAAAGTTACTCTGCCGCCGCCACTGTGCCAATCTAACTTTCACAAGATTATTGACAGATACTAAAATACGTGGTGGTGGTATGGATAGTAGTAGTTCTGATAGCATTTCTAACAGAATCGAGGGAATGAAAATAGGCAAAATGTGATTCTTGGTAAAACGCACTCATGCAGAGCGAGAATGTCCTGGAATCAAATGAAACGCTTATACTCTGATTAAAGAACTCTTATAAATGGCATACTACTATATTGAACGTCCACAAAACAGCCAAGATCAAGATAGAAACGCATGAACAACTCCATAAAATGTCAAAAATCTAAATAAAATGGGGGACTAGTTTGAATCAAGACAGGTTCTAATTTGGTTTGGACTCTTTTCATGTCATCTCATGGTAAAATGAAGTTACCGTCGTGGTCTCAAAAATGTAATCAGTCGAAGGAGATTAATTGTATATATTGTTCACATTTTCCGTTTTATAGTGGTAACTAATATGTACCCCCTTTCATAATTTAGTTACACTGATTTTGTTTCAAATATTGCTAGCATATAGGAAAAATGTAACAACCAATACAGATTATTTTCTGAAAAAAACTGAGCAAAACAAGTACATACATAGGAGCCAAATTAAATTTTGCACAAACATTTATATCTTTCTAATGCTGACATGTATGCATATATCTCCACACAATATGATATAAAAATTAATATATACACCGGTTTCTGCGAATATGCTGTGTTGTTTACACTCAACGCGTGCATTGTAATTAACTCTAGCAGGATTAAATTTACTGTAAACTGAAGATAGGTTTGTACATGCACCAATTGATTATTGGTCTTTGATGAGGAGGATATCACGTTAATTCTCCCACTGACATTTGTTAATGTTTAGTTCCTTATGTCTAAAACTAGTATTTTTGTGCGCAATATTTTCATCATGTATGACGCAAAAAATAATTGGGAAATATGTACGCGAACATTGTAACTTGTAAAGATTGTAAGGGTAAAGCCTTTTATGTGGTTTGTGATTTGTCATGCGTCTAATGAAATGCATGGTGTGAGTAATTGAAACTTTTGTACTTCTCATTGTAAATGTATCACTGTATAGAGAATTGGAATAAACTTCCCAACGTTTTTTTGCTTAAAAAATTGTTTCTGTGGTTACCTGGTTACGTGTACAATGTGTACATAACTGCTTTGTCAACAAACTCAATCCAATCACCTTTTCCAGTCCCACATACAGTACAGCACTGTAGTTTAGACAACCACAATAATATTTTATCCAAGGCTTCACCGTTGAGCTTTTTGAAAACGCATTTCCAACGAGTAAAACTAATATATACAGAAAATTCAATTCGTGGTCAAGTTTATTCCCATGAAATCAGTTCAGGGTTAACCTCTACTCTACAATAATAATTGAAAATTTGCGTATTACATTTAGCACCTATAAAGCGTTGGCTTTAAGGACGAAAAATAGGTACTGCACAATAAAACGACAAATATTATGTAATGCTGCGGGGAATTGACGGGAGAACTAAATGTAAAGCTTTACAACGTGTAGGAGAAAACATAAATGTGCATCTTTGTTAAGCAACTTGATTTTTGAAAAATGGAGATGTGAAAGAGCACAAATTGTGATTTGATTTTCCCTCGTCGAAAGATTTTCTAAGGGGACTCTCACACACAAATAATATTATTACTTTTGTTGCAAAAATCGACAAGGAAATTTTTAAATCCCCGTCTATTAATCATCATACGTACATTTCTGTTGGCAGTGTAAAACTCGGTTTGCATTTCCACAAAATTTTCCGTGCTGCTGCTGCTGCTGTTGCCACTCTTTTGCTACCACAAGTTTTCAACAAATAAAAACTTCAATCCGAGTATGCTTACATATAATCAAATTGAATGGGGATCCTAAACTCTTGGATTTCTCTTTGTTGCGTATTTCAATGACTCGTACAAAATGATTGAAATGCTCCATGTGTATAATACAATAGATAATATGATTTGTTAGTTCATTCAAGTACATGCCAGATAAAATGGGAAAATAAAATTTGAGAGAGAAAAATATAAAATCTACCCCAGCCAAACTTTGTTTGACAAGCGTCCCGCCTCTCCTTCTAAACTTTACCTTGCATTGCTACACCAGTAACAAAACTTATTTTGGCTCTTTCTAAGACGAGTTAAAAATATTTTACATGAAAAGCGGTTTACATATTCGCTCTATCCACGCAAACTGGTGCGTTTGGCATTGATGCGTCACATGCTTTTTCCTTCGCTATCATCCAAGTTCATGATGGGACTACGGTTTTATGGTTAACTCGTGACTTACTCGATTCCTATTCTCTTTTCCCCTTTCATTGCAATAATTCAAAGATGAAGCTTACGATGTGATGACTGTAGTAATAATAGTAGTACAATCTTGGATAGTGCCTGCAACATACGATCATAGTTATTATTATCGTCGTCTTAGGCACCATACTTGCTATTTGACTCGTGAACTAAAAAAGATGGATGCATTTCATATTATGTACCAATGTTCCGGGTGAAAAATCCAAAAATCTAAAAACTCCCAGTGCAACCTATCCTATTTATTACATTCCCACCATACAATTTACCACTTTCTTTTTTATGCGCTGAGCAGCCCAGCTAGCCTGTGCAACAACATCAGCTAGGGATTTAGTACTGTCGTAAATAATAAAAATGCGTTGACGATGATGCTCCTTGCATGCAATAGCGGTGTAATAATAATAATAATAATAATAAGTTGTGTCATGTCTGTATTAAATAAATTTAATATTATGCTCTACGCGCCCGGTATTGACGCTCTTTTGGAGGTTTTACTTTACGTCGTGATGATGTGTACTGATGTTGATGTCAGTATGGAATTTCAATAAATTCCGAGTAACTTGGCAAAACTTTAATTTCAGCCTATTGTGCGAGCGTTCTTTGCTACTGCTGTCCCGACTCCTGATACCAACTATTATATCATTATAAAAAGTACACTGCTTATGTGCATATTAAACTTCATATATACGATGCAATGATGTTTTTCAGGATTTCATAGAAAAAATACAGGGAATATAACGTGCTCAATGCTACAATGGCATATTATAAAAGCGTATTTTTTCTCGTGCTTCAGCAGCAATGTTGCTGACAGTAGATGTGTAGTAGTGGTGAGCTACCGCCATTGGTGTGGTGATGATGGAAAGGCTCATAATATTCGGCTTTTCCGAAATATCCGAGAATACTTTTGGTGATGATATTATGCTGCCAGCGTAGTATTTTCCTTTTCCCCCTTTTCTCCGGAAGTATAACCACACTAGAAATGTGGAACGGATGAGAATAATGTAATTTTTGGTTGCGTTTTCAGAATAAATGAAAAATTATGTGCTGTGTTTTCAGTGTATTTTGTAGATGGAATGTGTATATGTACATGTGTGGGCATGTGCGCGCGGAGAAAAGTTTATTGCTAAAATTTTCCAATTCTTCTGTTTTTGATAGTACGCACCCAACAGTTTCTACAACTTTGACACATACCACACTCTGTGTGCGGTTTGCAACTCCTTTTGTAACTGGAGATAGCAGCCTTAAATGTGATGAAAGTAAAAGCTCTTCTTGTTCAATTATATCTCATTATAGAGCTGCCAGAAGTTTTACACACACACACATACACCCACACCCGGCAAACTCTTACAGACAAACGAGTATTTACTTCGATACACCAAAAGTACTTAGAAACAACTTTATCAATAATGTACCATTTTTGTTTTCAAGTAGAGAGCACCAGTGAGCAGGGAATAAGTTTTCCGAAAAGTGAAATATAATATTATCATTTCCGACGCAAAGCTTTGCTGTTCTTGAAAAAAGGCTGAGTTTCTATATAAATATGTAATGAATGAGAGTTTGAAACTGTTTTTTTTCTGTAAAACATTGTCATTACCAGCGACTTCACTATTTATACTCATTTGCAACAGGAAAAGGCAATTTGGTGAAATTGGTTTCAACAAATTCGGTACGCTTGATTGGCTTCCCTCCCATGGCGTACAGAGTTTCGGACAAATAGTATTTTAGTGCATTGTATGTTTCAATGTATCTTTCATCATTTAGACCATTTAATAGGTGATAGGGTACACTGAAGGATATATGCATGTAGGTATTGTAACACGTGACGTAACATAACATGGTAACCTTCCTGAAGTACATGTGCACGTTACGTGCAGCTTTTTCATTCACTTATGATTAAATA
>JAHZNE010007193.1:0-19674 GCA_027744055.1 Callyntrura sp. NNG-2020 | reverse complement strand
TACAAACACGCTGTATGCTCTTTTCTGGTATTATGCTTCCCAATGAGGAACGAAATGAATGCTAATAGAATCCGATCAGTTGAACTAACATAACGGGACTTTTCAAATTTTATGGTCTGCTCCAGAAATATTTTTAAACTCAAAAAATGAAAAACATCTTCTGTATTCTTCCTTCAAATAAAAGCAACCTAAAACGGATTCCGGGATAAACAATTGGCTGCAGTTTTTTAAATAAATATGTTTGTAATACAAAGAGAAGCTGTCTCTTGCCATTTACATTTTATACGTGTTGTGTTGTGTTAACACGACGAAACAGCACACAAATATTTAACAATGTGATAAGTATATTATGCATTTTACTGTTTATAATGTTATGATATTAACGTGCTGTGCATATAAAAGGAAAAGTATTTATTTGAAAGAATTTACACCATTTCGTCTTCTTGGAAAGCAACGGTACATCACATTCGCTTGTCAAACTAGATGTAAATCACCATTATAATATTTATGTATTCATAAAGGACGGACGAAGACGGTGATGACTGTAGGATGAAAAAGCGCAAAAGTAAAACTCATAAAAATTATTTTTACAACTGCACCCATAATACCTTGGCATTGCGTACCTACTTTAGATAATATTCTATAAGTTACACATACAAGGTAAAATGTAGATGTGCATGTACATAAATAAAGTAAACGGGATTATCACAACCTAACTGTGAACAGAGAACAGACCCAGACCTTGAAACAAAAATTTTAAGGGACGAATGTTGCCCCTGTGACTGAGCTGCTGCTGTTGTTGTTGCTGCTGATGATGATGATGATGACTATGCCGTTTCTGATGACGGTACACGTAAAATTTATAAAAATACCTTTTCAAAGTCACGCTGAAAAAGACTGCTAAGCAGGCTGTCAAAACCCATTTTGACTCAACTGCATAATCACGATGAACGGACTATTTCCCTGGACTTACTCCACATGAAAAGGAAACTTTTCAAGAGAATTTTCTGTGTTTCGGTAATGTTCGATTTGGACAAGACAGTCAAGTGAGTAGCACGAAAAGGTATTAATAACGGGATATATATGTATATCCATGCATATATAATAATGTATTTTTTCCTCTCACATAATAATATAATAATACCTCCTTTGAAAAGGGAAAACAAAATTCAATGGTGATGTGTGCTGCTGAAAATGATGACGATAATAATAATAATAATAATGATAACTGTTTATCCATATTCCATATTGCCTGAGTATTGCTGCTCTCAACAGCAAAACTTTCCTCCTTTATTTATTTCGTCGTTTTCACAATAATAACGTCATAAAAGTTTCTCCTGTTCCCCTGCGCGTCGTCGTCGGCCTTCTTCGTCATCATACTTGTTTTTTTTTCAGTGTTTTTGCTTACACAAAATTTCGCCAAAGAAAAAACAAAAACAGATTATTCTCATGATCTACATATATGTATAGGTACATTTCTGTTATACTTTGAATGAAAGGTTGTTACACCAAAAAAACACCACGCACATATTGTTAAAGAATGCTAGGATATTTTCAAAATAAGTAATAAAATACTAAAATGGTTAAAAAGGAGACGGAAATAAAGAACCATTTGTGTAGTCCGCCGAGGTTTCAGTCCCACATCGACAGGGTACAGTCAGTCGGTGTGGCGAAGAAAGGCTCATTTAAAAAGATTAAAATGAACACTTGTTTACATACATGTTGCAATAGCATTTGCCTGATTTATTATTCGAAGAATGCGTAATGTATCTCTGCATAATAGGCAAAAAGACAGGCCATGTTGGTTTTCATTTAACAGCGGGTATCAAACAGGACATTGGCATATTATTATGCAAATAATATGCAATGTAGGTTCTACGGCTGTTGTCGAAGTTTCATGAAACGTTTTAAAGTTGGAATGTTGATAGTTATCTTTTCGTTGCTTGCTTGTACTCATGTTTTTTTATTGGTTGTGTATGTCACCTGTCTGGCTTTTGTTTGTTCTCGGACAACGGACAACATTTAATGTTTTGCACCGTCATCATTATCACTGTCAGGTTTCTTTTTTCAGTGTAAAAGCGAAATGTAATGACGGCGTGGAATGTGAGAATTGCTGCCATAAAACGAGGGCTAATCCCACAAATCGTTACACAAGCAATAAAATCCGTGGGAGATGAGATAGATGGGTTCTTGTTTACAAATGGCAATGGACTTCTTAAATTCGCGAGGGAGGCTTTTACTGCTACTTTTAACAAATATCTCCAGACTAAACCTAATAAACAGTGCCTGTCACCAAAAAAGTCATTTAAGGATTTATATGAATCTAAAATCCAATCAGATTATAGCCATTACGCATGCTTACGGGGAAAATTTTAGAATTATGAACTGAGGAAAAAATCATTGGCGCAGTGATCCTAAATGACTAATAATAATAAAAACAAGAAGGATGTGACTTTTGACCTGAAGAAGAGCGGACAATGAACGAAAGAAATAATATTTGTGCTTTTGAATAAACACGACCAAGATTTTGAGATACGTAACGTTTGTATGAAGAAATAAGAAAAAGGAACGTATTTTTCCTCCTCTGACCATTATGACTATGAGTCGACGATTGACAAAGATGACGTGATTGTGTGCTCATGTAATGTTGTTCCATTGGAAAAGGTACTAATAGTGCATGACTAGCCTTATATTAATAAAGAGAAACAAAGTGATAATAGTGGTGGTGTCTGTCTGAGGCTGGCTGTTATATCAAAAAAATATTACAAAGCGACAATAAGTAACGTGGTTGAGCGATAGACTATACGTACCACTGCGAACAGGAATAAAGCCAGACAGTGCAGTGAATAGGATACCAAACGGCAAGCCGGTTTGTCCCGTTATCTTTTACCCCTTCGCACACGTACACACACAGTACAGTAGTCTTCGACTTCGACCCGACATGGTCGTCTTCTTCGTTGTTTTGGAAAACATGGTATAAATTTTTGATAAATAAAATAGAACTTGTTTCTACATTTTGTATCAATAGCGTGCTCCTGAGCATTCCAAAATGTAAATAAGACCTTTGCTTGCTCTTCGGTCACAAGGAGGAGCATTCCATTAATAATCAAAATGTCCGGTCAAAATATCTATACAGAATCGCCAGCAAATTACAAAATTAATTTCTTTCTTGCTAACTTCGCCTTTACCATTGCTCGCATATGTTTTTTGCCATTGAATATTAACCTGTAACTAAATAACGTAACATAATACTGTAATTATGCATAATTTGAATTAATTGGGTAGGTTTTTGTAAAAGCGCTTAATAAACTGAGAAATCGCAATAAATCTGAATGAAAAACGGAACTTTTGTTGCTACCCCTCTTTATTTTACATTATCTAACCTCCAATACACCAGGCCAAATCTGTATAACTGCATATTACACAACCTTATTATATCATTTTGCACACAAGCAGAGCTCGCATTATTACACTTTTTTGCATGGCGTTTCTCATAACAAAAGTGTAAAGCCGAGCAGCAACAAAAACTACTCGTGCAAAAAAGAAAAACGCTGCTGCTGCCTGCAAGCCAGCGTTTTTGCAACTGCTGGCACGAAACGCTTCTCTTTTCTCCTTTTTGCCCATGCTCGCTCCACAACAGAGCACAGCACAGCCGGCGTATCAGAATTGATACCTGCCTGGTTCAGCATGGCATCTATCTCCCAACTCTTCAGGCTTTTCCCATTTCTTCTCTCTTCTCGTGTGTGTGTTTGTGTGCATGCATGCATCTCTTCTTCTCTTCCCTCGTAACTACCCTGTGTGTTTTTCTCTTCACTCTCTGCATCTAACGCAAATATCATACCTATTGCAATCACCGAGTTTTAAAAAAGTTGACTGAGATCATCTCCCTCTTATTATTCTACTGCTTGCAGATAATGCACTCTTCCACATTTTTTCCCTCTCCTGTACATCCACACACATACACAACCCAACAACGAGGCAACCCTTCTTCTTCGGTGCTGTTTTTTATCCCACCTACCTTGTATATAGCTTGTTAGTTCAAATCTCGTCACGTCTCTCTCTCTCTCTCTCTTCTCTGCATCCTTTTTTCACAGCGGCTGTTGTTGTATGTAATACTTGTTTTGTAAAGTCAGTCACTCAGTCATACATTCAGGGAGAGATAACGCGGAGCACTCTAATAGCAGCAGTGAGTGAGGTAAAGGCATGCTATGCATACGTAATAACAACACTAGGTAAAAAAATCATCGTCATCGTCATAATCATTCTGATCCTTCCCAACAATAACATTTTAGCAGCAGCAGCAGCAAGTGTTTACTGCTTGCTATGCTGTACTCCTATTACACTATACCATTTCTTCTAGATCCTGCCAGACAAACACAGACAGAAGCTATCATCATAATAATCATTGTGGTAGAATGTGTCTTGCTCACCTACCTACCTACCTTACCTTACCCTCTCTACCAGTGCACTTCGTGTAAGCGTTTTTACCTTTTTTTCATAACGGGGTCTTTTTTCTTTTGTGTGTACCCATGTACCCCTCTCGTTACAATGGTTATCATCATCGTCATTGTGATCATTTATGGAGGTAGGCACATATGTGCATATAGGTAGGTAGTTCCTTTACTGTGGGATAGATAATAATGTTTATTGTCGTCGTACCTTCGTTCTCTGTCTGGTTGTGAGGTACACGCGAAGGGCTATACACGGACGAACAATTTTATTTGATATAAAATACTTTTTTCTGTGTGGAACAATAATGATGCAGGTGTATTTGTATGAGCCTTCTATCTATCTATAGTGGTACATAGAGAGATTTACCCATCCATATGGGGATATATCTGTTTCGTCAGTAGTGGCACGTACAATCGTACAGTGATCATGAACAATGGAGGTTTTCGTACTTTATTTTATTGTCATTACTTTGTTATATAAGCGTTATTATCATTATCATTATTATCGTTATTATTATTGCACGCATACGACGGCGGCAGCTGATGCAATAGCATTATTTTGGGGCTGTTTTTTGGAATATGCATAGAGAGAAACAGTGAGAGCAACGGTGTAAATTCTGGGAGCATCGTAAACCAGGATAAAATTTTCCGAACCGAACGTGAACGTACACGACCACCGAGCATTACGGAAAAGTTTCGTGCCGGTACCACCGGATAAATTAGAAATGTGCGGGTCGGTATTGGCGTGAACATGAGACACATGCACTAATGGGGGTGGAGGTCCAGTTTTATAATGACTTACAATGTATCATGATGTTCTAAGATCAAACTCGTGTTTAAATACCCAAATTTCAAGTAGGATCATAAGATTTTCTCAAGTTAGCTTATTCGGTTCGATTCGTTCCTTTTCCATTTACATCTCTGAGCAAGAGAAATAGTCACAGAAAATATGACTACTGGAGACTACATTTTACAGCATGTGTTGGCAAAACGTTTTAACAGAAATGATGGTAAGGTACTACGTGAGTAAATTTGACAATGTAGAGATCCAGTTATTCTATGGCAGGTAGGTAGATTTATAATTTGCTCGAAAGGAGAAAGAAGAAACGATTTTAATGGCTACTACATCATCGCATAATAATGATAACGAGATAATCAGGAGAGTACAAATGACTTCTTTGGAAGACGATGATGATGTGATGACAATGACTTTGCAGAAGGCGAGCGCGACAGCATAGAGAATAGAGCATTGTTATGTAGAAATCTTGTGCGGATGGTGATTTGATGTGCACCGGTACGAAGAAACGTTACTCTCGGGTGTAAAAACGGAAAGATGCATAACAATAGAGAAGCTCTGGACAAATTGTACCGTTACAGTCGTCAAAATGTCATGAAAAGATTCTCAATTCTTGTGTCGTCGTCCGCACAAAACGTCAAAATGGACGCGCGCAGTTGTAAGAGAGGAGAAGAAAAGCATGATTTATAAATAGTGGTGAGTTAACTTGACACAATTTGAATAAAAAAGGAGCTGAAATGGGAAAAGGAAAAAGACACGGAAACAATATCACCATAAGATTACGATGCTGATGGCATGCAACTTTTCGCAAAAGATTGAGGAAGCGTCATCATTACTTTAGTTCACCGGGGGACTTTATGAAAAAGTGACAAAAAGGTTTTATTGTCGTTTTTATGACATCATGAAAAAGACTGTTGGACGACAACATGAATGGCTCAAGTAGAGTAGAGACGGCAGTAAATCTTATTTTGAAGTCGTAAAAAGCATAAAATTATAATGTCAAAAAGCAATTCAGCCAGCATTCCATCCAAAGGGAGTATCTTGATGTGTCTAAGTTGACAAAGATGGAAATGAGGAGGCAGGCAGGCAGACGTTCTCTGTAGTTTGCAGAGAGGCTATAACGTTAATAAGATTTTTCATGCTAGTTTACTTTTAGGGGCAAATAAAATTTCTATTTTGTCCGTGAGAAAGAATGGTAGAGGAGTACTTAATATTTTATGAGGTGGTAAGTAGGCAAGTAAATACCGTAAAATATGAAAGTAAATAGGAAACAAAATGCCGACGGTGCTCTATACTGATATAGGATAATGGAAAGGGCAATATCCCGAAAATTAGGATGTTCACGCTCCTCCTGTCTGTCCGTAATGAATTTTAATATTCCGATAACTGTAAAAAGCTGAAGAGTAAACTTTAGAGTACGCTATATCCAGTTTATAGTCAAGTTTACAGAAACGGCTGTCAATCATGAAGCAGTTTTTTAAATTGGAAAAATACTTGGAAAATCCCAGAGAACTAAAATCAACATAAAAACCCCCGCAGGTTTATTGTCCCCCGCTCCAACTGTCAACCGTCAGCCGTTTATTTATGTTTTCTTTACAGTTACGTCTATGCAATAGAGCTGATAACATGCTATATTCCATATTTCAGAGTGTTTAACGTTTACTAAAATGTAATCGACCCGATAATGTAGTCCCTCTATATTTTTACCGAGTCTATTTTAGTCGATTAAACGATTAAGCCCGGGTGAAGAAATATCAACATTTTCATGTTGTGTGGAATGTAAGTGTATACACAAGGTTTTAACCCGTTTGACATTTAATTGACAGTTGTCCCACCTTGCTTCCCTGTGACCGTGTAAATGTGCCTCTCCACAATTCTCTATAAGTGGAAAACCTTTAGGAGGAAGTTATATAATAACATAGTGTAAAATTACTATTATTTTAGCAAATACCTAATAAGCTGGAATTGTGTCGATATCAATTTACTTCGTTTTCTGACTTAAACTTAAGAACCGAAATGGGCGATAACAGAGGCAGGAAGTCGTCTTTCAAAAACACAAACTTACAGTGGATAAATAAACATATGTACCTATGTGACATAATTTTCACTGTTTGCAATATAGACAACTAAACTATATCTTATTTAATTATGTATGAGAATTAAGGGAAAAAGGAGGAGTATATACACATGACACAAGGCTTGTAATAAATATTCACCAAAACTTTAAAAAGCCATTTCCTTATGAAATTTCTTAATGCTCAAAGTCTTCTACTAACCTCAATGCTCACTCGACTCTTACTTTTCCTTTACTTTTCTCTCCAATCAGCTCAGCCAAAGATTACTTCATTGAAGTAAAAGCAGTCTTTTCTCTCCTACGCGAACCAACTTGCAACACGAAACACGATCAATGAACCTTGATTTTTATATTTTCAGAGAATTCCTCTATAGTGGACTGTGATATACTCGTGAACACAAAAAATGTATCGTCATATCTTATTCCAGCTCTCCTTCTTCCGGTTTACGCTTGTGTATGTACTTGTCCTTATTTTCGTCTTTGAAAGAAAAAATATTCTATTGCTCCTTTCCATCACGAGACACTTTTCCCGTCATTTTCTCCCTGGACTTTTCCAGCTTATCTCGCTAAGCACCACATAATAAAGACTACTCTAATAAAGTTGTGATTTTCTGGTAACAATACATCCATACTCCACTCCACACACTCTCTGGAATCGTACGTGTTAGTAAACAACCCCTGCAGGAGAGTTCCATGAACTTCCGAATCGTTCAAGCGGAAGTGAATCCCAAAGTAGTCAGTAGGAAGAAAGCAAGGATGGCGCATTAATACTTTATTATTGGACCATTTATCATTATTATTATTATTATTATTATTACGATACTACCAATTTTCTCCAGCCTTATACCCTATAAGCATCCAACATGATATTCTCTCCACCATCGCCTTATATTACTGGAGAAAATATGGAAACATTTACATGTTCGTCATTATTTCCCTTTTCTAAACGATTGCAGCAACAGGACCAGACACGGAATAATTGGAAAATAAAGTTTTAAGCCAGTCTAAAGCTCTCTCAAGTGAGGCGGGATAGCCGGAGCCAGGAGCAATGCCTTTTCTCCTGCGAGGAAGAAAACACCGTTGCTGTTGTCGTACTCTACAACAGACGGTGTGCATGCTTGCTTTTTAGCGACAACAACCTCAGCTACAAGCAAATACGTCGACAACATTTTCGTCTTTTCAGAGAGAGGTAGTCGCTCGCATTTTTTACTCGTTACATCATCAACGTCATAAGCACGCATAACAAAACGTTCTCTGTGTAAAGCGCGCACACTATCGTACAATTTCTTGTATCTTTCACTTCCTTCCTTCCTTCCGTCCTTCCCCTTTGTGTCGACTTACTGGCAACTTTACGTGCCCAACGAGGAAGCAAACAAAAGACATCACCAGAAATAAAAATGTAAGGTACAATCATCATCATCGTCGTCGTCATCATCAAGCAGAAGCTCCTGCTGTACAACTTTTTGATGTACCCTGAGAACTGTGCGATGCGATGGTCGCTTGAAAGAACACAATGTAAACCTATAATTGTGTAAAATGTCTTGTATCATTATCAATGCAATATACTACTAGTACACATGGACGTGTGCATACATAAATTACGCCCATATAATTTACCTGGGCACCTTTATCGTGTCATCATCTTCATCGTGTACATACATAGTCAGTCACATACAATTATCACTTTTTGGTCACATCAAGAATGTGTCAATATACATATATATTCCTATCATGCTTCTTATAACATTAGGTAAGTTTGTATTACAAAATGACACGTATATCTCATTTGTACTCTTTTCCTTTGAGATCGTTTGTACATGTATCTCACCAGGTAGTGTGATTACCTGGTGTTGATGAGCATCTTTGCTATCATCGCTCCATGATGATGTGACAAGGGAAAAAGGTAGTTTGAAAAATAATGTCGTCGTCGTCATTATTTTGTATTGATAAATCCCTTACGTTTTTCTATGCAGTTGCTACTTCACACAGGAATAGTGGGGGATACAGGGGAGTACACTAATAAAACTCGGGAGTTTTTGTTCTGTTTGCCAAAGTCAGGTTCTCCGACAATCCTGGCTAATGATCTGCCAGCTCATCATCATCATCATCGTCATCACCATACGACCGTACACAGCAACAATCACAACAGGACAACAAGAAAAACTCTATCATGCAAGAAAAAAATCCGTTTTTGAACGCGCGGAATGACAGGTACGTTTTAGTTGGGTTGTTGTGAGTAAATGGGGTATAGAGTAAACAGGTACTCTATTTTTCTGCTGACAAGGAGCAAAAACGAAAACAACGTAACGTAACGGGATTCTCGTTATTACGTACCACATGAGATTTTTTGTTTTCATTCTTACGAAACACGCGTGGGGTGTTGATGGGCTGATGTTTTGTCGAATGTGTGGAGGGATTGTGGTGGTGGTGGTGAATATTCACTTCACTAGACTAACAGGATGATGATGATGTGATGATGACGGCAATGCTGTAAGCAAATCTTTCTCTCTGGCCAACATCTTTTCTCGTGTGCAGTAGATCTTAGACGAACATTCACATTCGCATTTCCAGGAAAGGGTCTTCACCCTCTTCCTCGTAAAAACGTTTTCTTTCCTTTTTGATTTTCCCTATCGCTGCTCGTCATATTCCGCTTTACTTTTCCCTTTTGCTTACGCATCCTCGCTGTCAAGTCTAGTTTTCCTGTTTTCCAATGAAAAGGAACAGGTAATGGGAGAGAGGCGCAGGAGAAAAGAGAATGGGAGTATATAACAGGAATACTTTTATATTTCAATTGTATTGTTCGACTACGTGTAATAGCGCCACTGGTAATACTACTCCTGCGGGAGGACTGGTTCCATCACTTCTAATCAAGTGCGGGGGAATGTAAATGTGAAATGACAGGTATTCACGAACTCGGAGCTTTTATACTAACAATATCCTACTTTACTGCCACTGCTGCCAACATTACCACAATAAAGCGGCCATTGTGTGAAATCTAGAAAAAGATAGATTTTTTTTGTTTCTTTTAGTGAATCCCAGCAAGTTTGTTTTTCGTACAAACTATATGACAGTCAAAAGCATTGTTGAGATTGCGTATGACATATAACTAACTATAACGCCAAATTTACGGGGTTTAACTTCAAGCGTATTTGCACAACTCCAACTTTCTTATTTGTCTGCATTATTATCATCTCGGCGTGTCATGTCGTTCAACGACACTCCATTCGGCTATTCAAATAAACTGTAGTCAGTGTGTATTTTGCGGTAGACAATTCAAAATCTCCGTTTCTTCTACCCAGTGCATAAAAAGTAATCTACAAATCCAGACCCTCTGCTTTTCATTTAGTTTGATTATCATCATCATCAGCATCACCATCAGCCTTTCCTCTTCCCTTCTTCATTCATTCTGTCTCCTACACAAAATTGTTTCCCCCGAAGCAGCATCCAAGTTTCAAACAAATTAATGTAATCTTCGTCTGTAGCAGCGCATCTCTCTCTCTGGCTCCCCGCACTTATTAAAACGGAAAGAAACCACATTTCAACATTATTTATTTTATACCAGACGATAGCGTAAAGGATGTGTAGTGTGTGCTGGCGTTTTATTAAACTTATTACGGATATTGAAACAGCAAAGCAACCAAACACACACGCGTACACATGCACAAACTCTCCCTCCACTCATCTTAACATTCATTTTTATCCACGTCTTTGTAGCGGGGCTCAGCATCTGTATTTTCTTCTTCTCTTCTTGCTGTTCTCCCTCGCAGTACTTTCTAGATTCTTCCAGTATCTCATGCAAGTCACTCAAATCGTCACGAGATTTCATGTTTTGCTTAAAACGACAATAATTGTTGATGTTACTACTCCCACCACCCGCATCGCTCTCTTCTCGCTGGAAGCGTTTTGTTCATCTTCTCGTTACTGAAAATGTCTAAGTAATATTGCTAGGATAACGGTAAACCAGACGTGGAGAATCTTATACGAACTATCAAATTTATCCACGACCCTAAAATCTACGGAAATTTCTTGGGAAATTTTTACTGCAATACGTCATACACCTCTACACCAGTTGTCAGTACCACGCTCGCAACTTTCGCCTAAAATGAAACACTTACCCCGCGACAAACGTTGCATCGAAAATTCATTGATTTTAAAAGGCGCATTTATGTCCTTTTCGCGAGTGAGTTTCGCTATAAAACACGCTGAAATTCCCAAGATTTTCCCTTTCCACCCGGCCCCCAATTTTGTCGATTTTTTTTCAAGAAGCTACGAACCCAAAAATGTTCTTCAGACGAAAGCCAATAAACCGCTATGTTTAGTCTCCGTGCTAAGCCGGACAGCCATACCTTAACGGTATATTCCTTTTACCACCGAATAGATTCAGTTTACATATGTATGTATGCATATATACCACTCAACCCAGCGCATTCAATTCTCCATGATAGTCTTCTTACATTCATTCTCTCTGGATGGAAATCATTTTCTCGTGTTGCAAGCAGCCATATATTGACATAGCCATTATAACGGTACATTCTATTACACTCCTATTACAAAGCCTTTTCTTCCACCCACCCGTCCATATATCCTCTCTCGCACAACAGCAGGCTTCCACATTTTCCCTGTGTTCCGTCTCTCCCTTATATTATATGCAGTGCAAATATTAAACGTACAAACATACATATTCCACGACGACGACGACGACGACTACCGCCGCGTCCATCATATTATTTCCTGGTATGCGTACATTCTCTCTCTCTCTGAATTCATAAGTATTTTAAAATGGTTAAATACTTTAATAGTAGATAGAAAGATGGATTATAAAATACAACAGTCCAGCCACTCACTATATCCCAATACGAGAAATATTCCCTCTAAAAAATACCCCTGTACTCTTTAACTACCACCTAATCTATGCAGAGACCGATAGGAGTGTACTCTCTTCACGATACACACCACTACGAACACATGTAATAATCCTTTTTTATTTTTTATTTTTCGCTTATAATATTCATCCTGTAGTTTTCCTAATTGAAAATAATGCTCTTCTAACCCTGCACACCCCAGTCGAGTCACTTGATGGCCAACTCTCCGCATATTCAACAGTGGTGCTACTCTTGTTTCAAAATCATTTTGCCGTTTTATACATGTAAAAACATGCCTCGTGTGCATGATATTGCATATTATATTTTTTAACAGCAGAGAGCCGCAGTTATATAGCGGCGTTGGTGGCACTCTTGGTGAATGATGGTATAGGCGAGTAGGTAGGGAGAGAGAGGGAGATTGAATACCCATGAAAAAATTACATATTGTGCGTAATACGTATTTTTCTCTTAAAAACGTGTTTACCGCCATAGAGTCCCCTGTGCAATCTCTCAGAAAACTTTACAGAAAATTTGTATTTTTCACGCTATTCTCTTCCAAACTGAAAATACACATACACGCCAGCAGTAGTACATATACCTCAAGTGTATATACCTACGTGCATATTATTATCACACCGCGTAGCTACATATTAAAATGTGCAATGCACACACCATTATATTCAATTCATGAGATGTGTGTGTGCGAGAGAGAGAGAGAGAGAAACATCAGAGCAACCACTCTTCTTATTATAATACTTGCTCACCTTAATATTACTGTACTTTATGCCCTGCCATTTGAATCTATACAGCAAACGCGCAAGCAAGCCAGAAAGAAAAAAAATCTAACGGGATATTTTTTGCTTTACTGTTCTATATGTGTGTGAGTAATGTATATACGTTCTTTGTGGAGGTCATTCACCCCGTCGTGAGCTGCTGACTGACTGTGTTGTTGTATACAAAACTGAGCCAGAAAGCAGGCAGAGAGAGAGAGAAGCTCGTCGTGGTAGAAAAAAGTAGTGGCATAGGCTCGGCTCATACCATCATCATCATCATCATCGTGTTCGTCGTCATCACACAGAGAGGCAAAGCAACGTTATTGAGCTTCTCTCTCGAAAAAGTTTCTGAAACAAGTTGGTTGGCTCTGCTCTTTGCTGGTATACCCATCACCCATGATAATACTCTCTCGAGAGAGTGTGAGTACACTCGCCGCTATCGTTCGCTCCGCTCGCAAAAGGTATACGGACTTTTTGTACGATATAAGAGGTTATGTTGTGGCTGTTATTATTATCGTACTGTTATGCACAAGGGAAGGACGGACGATGACTCCTTCGGCAAATATGTATGCCTTGCTTACTTTTTGCTTTGGGTTCGGTTTTGGTGGTGGCTTATAGGAATATAAGAGAGCAAAATAACGTGTCTTTGCGCTCCCTGTTATAAGGGGTATATGTACTACTGCTTGTAATATAGTTAACTTTTGGTGGATTTTTTTTCTTTGCCAAATAATAAAATTGTGTGTGTGTACAGAGAGTACGGTAGCACCTATAGAGCGTGCATGTGAGAAAACAACGTTTTTCCACTAAATGGGCTGTATAGGTATATAAGGTGGATGTAGTAAGGATGATATGCGTGTTTGCAAGTGTTACTCATTCCACAGTCGGATGAAAATTGTATTTTTTTGGAATCGGAATATTTATGTACATACATGAACATGAACTTAAGACGAAGGATGGCGAGAGGTGATATGAGGATGATGATCATGATCATGATGGTTGGGAGATGACGATATGATCGTCGTGTCGTCGTCAAAGGAGAGTCACCATCATCATCATCGCCGTTAAAACCAGAGAAACGAAAAGGTGCACTTTACGTGTATTTATTATATAATTATAATATACACAATGTATTGTGCAGAAAGATGTCGGCTGTTGTTCGTTGTATGAATCCCATGAAACTGAACATTGAATATAAATACGTACCTACCATTGTGACATTATGGTAGCGGTAGCTTTCTCACTACTTGGCAATGAAAATTTATCACGACATGGAATTTTTCTTGACGACCGCAAAGATAAAAAATTTTGATTTTTTTCTTGGAAAATAACTCTAATGTCTCCCCTCAACCCCAGAAAAGAGTTAGTGTACTGCAAAGAATGGAAGAAAAAAAAGAAGAAAAAACTGGATAAAAACGTTTGTCAATGATGACGATGATGATAACACGAGATTGATTTTCTTCTTCTCTTAAATAAAACATTATTTTTTTTGCCTCCTGTGAATACAAAATTCCGTTCTTGGTGAATTATTTTCGAAACATAATGGACAATAGGGAGACAGTGACAGAAACAGTGACAAGCCGTAGTAAAGTGTTCATAGTGGTGGTGGTGTTCCTGGTCCTGTCAGCCAATACCAGCAGTATACGGTACAGCACATTACTCTGCGAGCAAATTGTATGTATACCCAGTTAAAAGAAGATATCATCAGAGAAGAGAAAAAACGGAATGAGTAGTGAGTACATCGTAGTGGTGGTGGTGCTTGCTTGCTTGCACTGTGTGTTGTTGGTGGTGGTATATTTACGTTGAGCGGTCCATGACCTCGAAATGTATGTATATGTGGAAACATGTGTATTTTTATTACCATACAAAAGGTACATACATATTTAGTCAGAGAGAGAGAGAGAAGAATGTAATGAAGAGTTGGTGCTGCTGCTGATGCCGTTGATGATGATCATCATCGTCACTATTCTATTCGTCGTTCATCATTCATAATACATCAATATCGCGTGTGTGTGTAATAATTCAAGCATGTACGTTACTTTGATGTAGTGTAGTAGTAGTATCCGTGCAAAACAACTGCCATGTAGCACGGCAACAGCGGTAGAAGTCGTCGTATATATGCATATAGGATTTTACAATAATTGCCCCATGAATAGAGGGGTATAGACGAAGGAACTAAATGAAACGAGGAGGATGATGATGCTAATAATGAGGTAGACGTTGAACATTATGGGGAACTATTATGATCCTCTAAAGGTCACGTGTGTGCCAATAATAAAAAAAGAGCTATTAAAAATAATACGGTACTGTGACACTGATCATGAACGATCAGGAAGGAGATCGCTGATCGCTGTTGTTTTTTTTTGTTCGCTCTTGTTTGTTACGTAATCTGATCCTGATTGATCCAATATTATTACCACCACTGCAAAATGGAGGAGGTAAGGATGATGATGATCATCATTGTTGTTGTCATCACCGTGTTTGTGAGGAAGAGAGCCATGATATTACAGGGGGAAATTATCAATGGAAGTATTTGATTATCATGTTGCTGTAAATGTGATAATGACAATAATAAACGGTAAAGGCAAACGGAGACACAAGTTGTTTTAATGTAATTATCTTTGCTGGGGAGGATGAGGATGATGATTTATTTTGGCGTACAAATGCGTTTCATGATGCCGACACAATATCGTATGCGTGAAATAATGATTGGGTAATTAAAAAGAGATTTGTATTTGCAGTCTGAAATAAATTGCACGCGACAAAAATAGACAAAAAAAAACTGACTTGTGAGTCAGGGCTTACCTCGAATAGTGCTAGGCATCCTGACCTCATCCTTCCATTCGATTGAGGTCCCAAAAATTGTCGGCACTTTTATACATCCACAAAATAACAACAATTACTTTTGTGTGCGTCAGAAAACTGCAAGGAAGCTTGTGTGTAGGTGTCAAACGAGAGAGGGGTTTTTAAATACACAGTTGATAGTTTTCGATGCACAATAACAATTCTATCCTTTTATGGAATTCCAACGGTATTTCCAAATGGTCGCGGTGCGGGGAAAAATCCAAACTTCTTTTTTTGCAAACACGTATAAAATGAAAAAACGTCGCTCGTTTTTTTCTTTTTCACCGTTCACCGTAAATATATTTTGCCGAAGAGAGAGTAAGACACACACGGACACTAATACAGAATTTTATTTTTAAAATAGAAAAAAACTATCCTATTTTGTGTCAGGAATTTGTCATAAAATTAATGGTCAAAGTCTTCATCATTATCAATATTTTCATGGTCTTGGTCATGTTTTGTAGGACATGAAGAATATAATTGGCGTTTTATATGGTAGGCATGTACACACTGGGTGATGGTATTCATTTGTGGGGAAAAGGTATACTTTTTTCGTCCTGGATATTACAGCAAAATGTATGGAATGTTGCACACATACACACACAAACGTAAATCCGGAAGTGTATTACAAAGAGGTATGTATACTTTTTTTCCAAGTCCTTTGCGTAGGTCCTCGTCTTCTTGCTGAGCTGAAACTACCACACTACTACTACTACTCTTCTACTACAACAGCTACGCTGCTAAATGCCAGTCCCAGAAGAAGAAGGAGCATTAACCTTCTCCAGTCCAACCAGTAGTTGTCGTCAGTCCGCAAAAAAGCAATTACACAATTCAATAATTGAGAAATAGTTGGTCATTTATTTTTCATTTTTTATGCATGAGAAAGAGATAAAAAGCACTTCAACTGTGGAAACATCCAAGCACCCCCAAAAACATTCGTTTTTTAAAAGAAACTCTTGTCTGGAAAGTAACAACATGGATGAATGGCTATTAAGCAGAAATATAACGGTTTTTTTTGGAGTTCTTTTTTCATGCACGCATATGGAGTACGTAGAAGATCGATGGTATCACTACAACTGCGTGTGTGTATTTGGATACTGTACACTAAAAAAAACTGGGTCCTTTTTACATGACATAAAAGCCTTGTCGATGTATAGATAGATGTACGTGTTATTTCACTTTTTGTATTTTGTATTGCCAGCTTAATGGAACTCGCACACGGGGCGTCCGCAATTAACATTAATGCACGGACTCACGCACCATAATATTTTTTAAGCTTTCCCTGTCGTCGCACTTTAATGTGGCATTATCATGTAAATTATCAATTACACTAGCACTCTAATTTGCGTACAACAATGGAGCATGCGCGCCCCCTTGATATTTTGCAAGAGAACCTTTAAGGGTCTTTTTGTCGTCGGAAGGGTCACTGCCCTACACCCACAGGTAGATAGATTAGCGGTGGGTACAACTGTAAAAGTAGCAAAGAGCACAAAACACTCACACAAACAAGGTTGTGTGTATTACAAAATCTCTTTTGTATCTTTCACGGTCAAATTTTAAGGAAGGAGTGTTCCTTAGTAGGCAAACCCAGTAGCCCTGTGGGAGCTGGGGTAAAGGTCCGTTTTATTGAGCTTATAATGGCCCTGTCGCCATTCCTTTTTAAAGGGAAGGTTGTGTTCCTTTCTGGTGCTGTAGACACACGGAAAAGAAGATCACACTATCTTGACGCATTTATGGGCGCTGCTCCTGTTGTGTCCCCGTCTCGTGTTCCATGCACACACGGTTTCCTCCACTTATCACTTCCTGATTACTTTACTCTCCGTTACTGTGGGTTGTAAAGTGGCGATGATGGACACTTTCTTTCAGAAGAGAGGGAGTGAGGAAGCAAAAGAAATGAAGAATGAATGGTACGTGCTTCCAGGCACTGGCACCATCACCCCCGCTGCTTCTTTATTACAGTTGTTGTTGCTGCTGCTACTGGGGCCGTTGTATCCTCCTGCAAAAATTTCTCCAGAGCAGCAACACCACCACCACAACAAACCAATCCAAACTGTATTGCAAAATGATGATGAAATGAAGTCAAGATGACTACGAAGATGACGATGATGATGATGATGATCTAGTCTGCCAGTACCAGGGGTCCTTTACATTGACCGTTCCTAGCGCTTTTTCCTGGTCCTTTTTCGTTTATGAAATGTAGAGTGACGCGCCTACGATCCTGATAACAACATAGGACACTTTTTAAGCAGATCCTACCGCCAGCAAGAGAAAAACAGTAAAAAGAGAGTATACTGTGAGAAACACACACTCACACACAGCCTGTTTCACAGAGTTGCTTATTCAAGCGCTCCTGGATTCCGAATGGAAACCGTACATGTTTACTATAGACCCGCATTACGAGCACTTGCTATTACTACTTCTACTACGACTACCGCACATAAGCTAGCAAGCAGGCAAAAGTAAAAGAACGAGGAAGGCAGCTTTTTTTACTGGTACACACATTACAACATTCGCATGTAAACCCGACCAAAGCCATAGCCAAGAAGAACGTAGAAGCATTCACTGTTTTCATTCTCTTTTTTTTCCTCCTCTGTATTCGCTCATCGTGTTTCAGTGCCAGTGCCGTGGTCTTGGTCGTCGTCGTCGTGCAAAAGGCTATATAGACAGCGAGAGAGAGAGAGAGCCAGGCAGAACCAGTAAAAAACGGCAGAACAAGAGAATAGCATAGAGAAACGACGTTATATGCACAGACAAACGAGAGAAGAGCATCATCGTCGTCGACACTCTCTGGTACGGTAAAACGTAACATAAAACTCTTCAACTTGGCTAGCACACAACAGCCGAGAAGCAAAAGCAGCAGCAGCAGCAGCGTTTTTCAGCTGAGAGAAGAGAGCTTCACCAGCTTTTTTCAAGTTGAAGTTTGAGCCGATGAGAGTGTGTATGTGTGTGTGCATGGTGGCGAGAGAGTAGGATAACGTAGAAGAGAGTGTAAGCTCGTTTTTGAACGAAACGAATAAGCAGAGACGAGCGAGGAGAGAGAGAGAGAGAGAGAAAGAGACCCGTTACTTTTGTTGTTTGGTTGGGATTTTTCAAAACGAATATAAGCTTGTGCTAGTCCTCCGCATGCAAGGCAAGCTTTCCACATTACATTTATTACATAGCTTCAGGCAGGCTTTTGTACTTTTTTTTACATCATCATCATCATCATCCTCAAGCAACGTTACTTTTCTGCTTTTTTTTCTTCGTTCCCATACATTTACCTAAGAAGAATTGTATTGAGAGGGAGAGAGAGATAACAGTTTCATCATCAGAAAAGTTAGATTCAACTTGGAAGAATGGTAGTAAACATAGTGCTGCTATGATTGCCTCTGCTTTCTGCTGGCTCTTCATCAGAGACATGAGATGGACCTTCAGGCGAGAAAGATCAGCGTTGCAGAGAGAAATGCTTGCTATTAAAACATTGTTGACTGCTCCGTCTGTATTTTTTTGTTTTTACATCGTATTTATAATATTATCACTGGCCAGTTTGGGTCCATGGACGGGTTTGGGCATTGGCGCATCAGGATAGTAGATACACAGTCTGTACATAGAGGTGTAGTAGTATGATCACAGGACGAACCCAGGATTTTTGTCTTTTTAATTCTCGGATGGATACTAATGACCACAAGTATAAGTGTCTATGTATATGAGGACTGACAACATGTACTTATGCAAATATCAACATATATTATACTTTTGTACACATTTACTCTGTGGAATGCTTACACGACTCCTAAAAACGGTGGTATTGCTTCGCAATGTAATAATAGTCAAGTAGAGAGATACATCGTTCGGTTGTTGTTACACAGCTACCACCACCACCACCACCACTGGTGCA
>JAHZNE010007192.1:0-10829 GCA_027744055.1 Callyntrura sp. NNG-2020 | reverse complement strand
CAAGTTTTGGCTACTTGCCTGTCAAAAAAATTTTCCAGTTGACGTTCCCAAATAAAAACTACAAGGGAAAAAAGTATGGGAAAAACTTCCCATCAGCCCTGTACAAAGAAAGACATTCTAAAATTTCGAGTTTCATGTATCACCAACAGACAGCACTAGTTGTTTGCGGACAAGAAAGCAAGTTTTTTTCTTTAGAATGGGAAAGATTATTTTGCAAAAACTTACAGCGCATAACAAATTGTATTGTTTTAGGTATAAGGAAAGTAAGTTAAGCCTCAAATTGAAAAGATAATAAGAATCTGAAATAAGATTTTTCGACCTCGATTCAAATGATTTTGTGAAGTTTGGTAACGTTAAAGTCACTGTTTCCCCCCCCCCTAAAAATACAACCAAAAACAGCAAGATAAAGGGAAAGTGTATAAAAATAAACACGTTTCATACAGTAAATTAACTACAAAATATGTGCATTTGTAAAAAGGCACAAAAGGTGTTTAAAACTCGTCAGCTTACTTACTTGGTAGTTCTTGTTAAAACTTTCTTTACACTGTCATTATTATGCATGAAAAAGATAAAGAAATATTGTGTGCAGTTCGTTTGCAAAAAAGCAGACCTTGAAACTTTTTTCAAGCATGTATGCGCATTCTTCATTCACTTCCACATGAAGCAACTCAAAGCTTTCTCTCTGCCAAATTTTTATGCACCAGCTAACCAAAAATAAAAGAAAGAGGTGAAATGTCTTACATCAAGGAAAAATAAGCAAAACAAATCCGCGGAAAGTTTCCTTCCACTTGAGAGAAAAAAAGCAGCTGAAAAGAATAAAAATATATAGAACAAGTCGGCATTAAAACTGAAAAAGGCATATTTGCTTCGTTTTCATTTTTACATCTGCATTACGTAAGCCATCCCCCATGCCAAAAATGAAAACACAAGAAATGTCGTTTCTCTTCTTTTTTTGTAAAAAAAGTAACGCGTAAAGCAAATCAAGAGAAAATTACTTATATTTTTTTCTTCTGTACTCGTTTACCAGTCGCTGTAACAGATTTCTGGTGTCAAACCGCAAATGCATATTGCATGCTGTCTGCCTAGTTGCACCATTATTGTGGTAATGTTTGCTTTAAGCCTTCAAACGAACCGCCTAGACAAGCATTTCTGCTACACGGCTTTTTTCTGTCACTCGTTTCCCTTTCGCTCTACAAGTTTGAAAATTCTTGTAAGAAACAAGTAGTAAAAATTGCAAATTCCTATTTCCTTTGCGAAACTCAACAAAAAGAAAACTCATTTTCAGCGAGGATGGGATAATGAGTTAAATATACAAAGGAAAAAGCTGATTCTTCCTTCTTAATAAATACTTAAGGATAATAAGCATTTGTACAATTTATACACAAGTGTTTGCAGTTATCGTGAAGGAAAACATACGAGTACAAAGTAGAAGTTAACGTAGAAAGTAGAAAAGCTAACAGAGACATTACGTGCAATCTAATAGAATTTAAGGAAAATGTGAAAGTAAAAATAGAAACAAGTCTGGTTGGTTGTTCCTCCTAAGCGGGGATTTTAGAGACAAAGCTAACCAGAAATTCAAAAAGGCAAAGAAAAGTACGAAAAGTAGTATCGAGCAACAAACAAACAAACAAAAATCTCACACACAATCAAAAGTAAACTTGAGTCAATGTACGGTATCGTTTCGCTACACAGTACTTGTATACTTGTCGTTTACGTGCATTGTTCGTACCCAGTTTTCACTCTCTCTCTCTCTCTTTAAGATCATCCACATAAAAATATTATTCTTACGATGCCGCACCAACAACAATAACCTAAAAAGTGGAAGGAGGAGAAAGAAGTGAAGAAAAAATCAGTAGGTATATTCTGCAGACTTATGTATAGGGAACAGTCTAGAAAAGGAGAAATATGAGAGAGGCGAACAGAGAGGGGTAATAGGGGAAGTAATATGGGAATAGTTTTCCCATTTTCCAGCTGGATGAATTTAATAAAATTCTCTATAAAAAGGCAGACAGTTCAGGAAAAGAAGAAAGGAGGGAGGCAAACACTGGCATATGTGAATATTTACAAGACCTCTTATGTGCCATCTCACTTTTCTACTTGGGCGATTGCTTCGTTCTCTCTGTGCGCTCCTCATATATACACACACTCACATGCTCTCTTCTTCTATTCTCTCTCTCTAGCGTGTTGGTCTTCTGTGTGCTTTTTCGAACGTCCACCAAAACAAGAGAGAGAGAGAGAGAGAGAGAGAGAGAGAGAGAGAGAAAGGGAAAGAGACGGAAAGAATGGGAGATATAGAAAGATAAGAAAGGGCACAAAGCATATGAAACGATAATAGCACAGCAGTAAGTAATGCTCCTTTTCAACTCCCTTTTCTTCCACCACGACGCACTGGACTACCACTGTCCTACCATCACCACCACTGTCTCTATAGGCAGGCTCGTATCAGACTGTTGGCCTCGAGCCCTCTTATACGCCTTCCAATTCACATACATAAACCAAACGTGATGCGAGATATGAAACACATCATAATCCTGAAAAGGGGACATGGGACCCTACTTACCCACCACCACGACAGATATGTTTTACTTTTTTATTTCTGTCTACTTCCATCCATACGCACAATACCCCCACTGAGAAGATGGAACAAGCGATGCTTGTGATAAGCATAAAAGGGTTGTCCAACTCATAATTTTTGCAGAGAAGAAACTAAAATTGTTGACAATACTCTCAGAGTAAGAACGTGATCATGAAGGTAGCGGTCTGCTTTCACTCTATAAACGGGTAACACACACACACACACACGGCTACATTTTTTATGTCTCTCGACTATGTATATGTAGGCACTCCTAGGCTTTGTCCACACACACATAAGGAGCGTATTTGCTGCCGCCACTACACAAACACTTTCTCCCCTTCTCGCAAAAAAAAATACCAGCAAAGGACAAAAATTACAACTGTCAAGAGCATACAAACGTAGCACATACGCCGTGTTTGACGTTTTCAGGAAACTATATAAAAAGCCACCAGCAACTTCCGACCAAAGTCATTTCCAATTTTTTCTGCATGTTTCCTATTCCTATAGCCATAGCTAACACATGGCTATCATCATCATGTAATATAATAAAAAATGTGGGCACTACACGTTTAGTCACCGGGAATAGGGATACTACTACAATATTGTAACCTTACTCGTAAAGAGTTATCCTACTACTTGTGATCTTAAACACAAAACACAATTCTCATTCTCGGTTTGGCGTGCACACGTACCTCCCTTGAAAGATTGCGTATATTTTCCACAACAATACAATTATTGCTCTTACTTAGGAATTTATATATATATATATATATATATATATATATATAGACTGTCATCTTTTCTATTACCATTTGCAATGCAGTCATGCATGATATGATGTAAAGGCAAAAAGCTAAAAAAAAAATAAACAGACGTGGAGGCAGGGAGGAAAAAAATGAAACCACTTTTTCTATCACATGATCATCATCAATAACAATGTTATGAGGGTGCCGTTGTCGAACTTTGGGTTACTTGCAAGTTTGTATTCGATAAGTGTCATGAGGTCACAGCATATGATAAGAAGAAAAAACACATTTACAAGACAAGAGCAGCAATATTGGCCATTCTCGTCGCATCTCCGACAGTATAGGAACTCGTACGGCTGATGTGATATCCCTACAGAGTGAGATGGGAATTTTGGACGACTGTTGAGGGAAAATGGCCTTCAAATGTGCAAATATTATACTCGTCTTTATACAGATTACAGATGTTAGTATTGTGAGTGACTAGGATTTGACTTGGGTTGCGTGGGTTTGTAGTAGTTGTAGGTTGGGGGATGTATTCTTCCAGCATTATTCACACAACTGGTCTCGTCTAAATTTCATATTCCAACGAATACACGCTCGAATGGTTCTATTGAAGAAATGGGAAGAGGGAAATCGTTGGAGAAAGATAAAAGGGTAGAAACTTTTGACATTGTATACATGCATACAAGAAGTTGTGCGGTGAGATCAGTCACAGATATTCAAGCACATTTTGCATTTCGTAAGTGTGATGTACCTGGAAGAGCCCTTTTCTGAAAAGCATGAAAGCGGAGTTTCTTGTTTACGATACACAAAAATAATGTACCAGATGACAGAAATGATAATTTTGTCGTTTGCCGTTGAGAAAAACGGGTTTCAATGAGCGCACTGTATGCAAAAGGAAAGAGTTGTGACAACATCGCTACAATGTGCATTTTTCTGATTGCTTCTGATAAAGCTAACGACAAGTTGATAAAAGTTTGTATTTTCAATAAAGCCATTCAAGTAGGTATTGTCTATATCCCAAAAGTAATGGCAAAAGTGGTTCGGTTCGGTATGGGGCTCAACATGGACAAAGAACATATATAAGCTTTGCATAAAAATATTTCTATATTGAAAAATCTCCGGTTTGATCCATTAAGGGATAATGCCTTTTTTATGAAATCTTTGATGTGCCAAGTTATTGCACTAAAATGGGTGCATTTTTTATCCCTGATTTTTATTTATACCTACCTAAGCCTATTTTTGAATGAATACATTACGGGAAAAAGTTATTTCACGAACGAAACGCATATGAAAATTGGAAATGCCGTCCAACAAAGGAAAGAAGTACCTCCGCCACGAAAGTGTCCGCTTGTCTAAGCATCAAAGAAAAACTTGTCAACAATACTATTTCCCGTAGGAAACGTCAGAAAGACAAACTTGGGTTCTTGGGTATGTAGCTGTCGGCATGCTTTAATTCCCATCTCCCATCTAGTAAATTCTTGATGGACAAGGTTTCTTCTCAAACAAGTTAGACTTTTAAGCACGCATTTCAACACACCCTGTGCGCCACCAGAGGAAAACACTCATTAAAGACGCCATATAGCTAACCAGGAGGTTGCGTAAATTACATTTTCAAATTTTCAACCCTTTACTACTCATACAACAAAAACTGGGTCATACCGTCAATGACCCCTGGTGTGTTTCGTAATATAAAATATCGTTCCACCGGGACATGCTGAGAATGGCAACAAAAACAAAAAAGGTTACCCTCTATCACCTCGTTGTATCTTGTAGCTAATCATAGTTAATTGTTCAAGTTCACCGCTTTTATCAAGGGCACATAAAATTAGGTAAGACATACAGCCTCAAGCTTGTCACACAGACACGGCGTGCCTATATATACATTTAAACACGGGCATATCAACTGGGCTTACAAGAAGAAGGAGACAGTTACACACACGTGAACTACTTCAACTTCGCCATTTAGCACGGTAAGTTCTACAATGTGACAAGCACAGTAGATTTTTTTGTTACAGTAACAACCGTCTCCTTTTGTCATTACCTCTACCTCGTCCAAAGAAAAAAATGAAGAAAGAACGAAGAAAAGTAGACGGAGGGAAGAATGAAGTAACGATACATTATATATGCATCACTTTTATAGCCAGAAACTCAAAACTCAACGTACCGGTATGTTGCGCTATTACCAATTCTTGACAGTGTTTGCGTCTTTTTCTCGCCCTCGCTCAAGTACTTTTATAACCAGTTTACTTGGACAAGAGTAAAATCCAGTAACTTTATAGGTTCAATATTCGACTATTCTTCCTACTGACCGTCGAGTGTTTGCCTACGGGTGTAAAGGAAGATTCCTCTTCACATATTTTCTTTATTTCGTTACTATTCTCGTTCACTTCATCCTGTCTGCGGAGTCTCCTTAGTTCTTCTTGTACGTACTAATATGTTTGTGCTAAACATATGTGGAGAAAATACAGCAGAGGTGGGAAAAGCAGTCCGTGTGTGTATATACGTTTAAAATAGTGTGTACATTTTTATTCAGTTATATTACTTGTCTCTTTGTAGGTGGTGCCCCTCCTTGAAAATTTTTCTCATGCTTTCTTTCTGCCTTCACGTGCCTGTCATGTTGTCCGTGTTGTGCGAAAGTGGACCATACAAAAAATCTATTTTTACAAAAACTGGTTCATTTTTCAGAGAAAAATATATTATTCCATCGAGGACAAAAGCGTATTCATCTATCTGCCTGTCTGCAAGCATATCTTGCTGGAAGAGAAAGCAAGAGGACCAAAGACGAAAGAGAGTAGCCAAAAACTACGTATTTTACCCTGTGTACACCGCTGTTCTTTTTTGTTTACCTATTTATGCAGTTGATACGGTTTACTTTTGTAGAAAAAATACAATTTGTACCGACTGCCCTTGTACACCTGACGACTTTCAGGTTCGATGAAAGAGAAGTACACGTAAACATATATTATTAAATAGAAAGGGTCAACCCTGAAATCTTGAAAGAATTTTTTTTCTGTACGACAGTGCTACATTCTCGGAGTTGGTGCACTAATCTGGAAATATGCAACTAGAACAAGAACATCAAAGTAGAAGAGGGAAATGGTGTATTTATGTATGATGTATACTCACTCACCTTGAGATACGTAGACGAAGATAGATGCAGGTTCAGCATGAGCCGTTTTACACGTATAATTTCCCGAGTCTGGGATCCGGGCATCCAATAATATTGCAAATGTTATACCATTTTTCATAATCAGTTTCAGTATCAATTGCATTGTTGTTACAGGTGTTAACAGTTAAATGTCGAAATTGTGTAGTGAGCTTGGCTTGCACTAATAAATGCTTTTTCCTGATCTGCATTGTTAGATCATGATGTGCATGTACCGGTAAGATTTGCAAGTTCTCTTTTGAAATAACAAAATGTACAAACAATTCCAAGTAAACCCCTGGGTTGTGACTCATCGTCACGTTTCTATATAAGCGTCCCGTTCGTTTGTGTATTTACATAACAGACACAATAATAATATATCTATATAGCACGGTTAATAGACCGCGTAACATAACATACATTGCATTATTTCTGCTGAGTTCTCACAACCATGAATACTAGCCGAATGGCTCTGATTTGGCAATTAAACTAAAATTTTGCAATAAAAATAGCACGTTCTGTTGTACTCTTCTTCATAGTCGTAATATCCCTAATACCATGGGTAGATGACAAACAATGGAACGGAGAAATTACCAAGAAGTTATATCTCTATTTCATTAGTCCTTTTCAAAACACCATTATTTTATCTTTTCTGAGTACAAACTAGGTAACAAAAGGTTCTAGATTCTGGAAATAGCTCAAATTCTCTCAGGTGGTGGTGTAGCCACTCCGCGTAGACTGATTAAAGCCGTAATAGTGTTGTATACAGGAGAGAAGACATTGTGGAATGCCAACACACATTCTTGCGAATTAAATACGTATTCGCAAAAACAGAGAAATGGCAAGTTTAATTACTGCCCGTTTGTACCACTGCACAAAGAGCACATGTTGCCAAAATGGCCATAAACCAGAAATACACCCACATTTAGACTGTGGAGTATCCAACTCAATGCTACCAAGTATTTCGCCCGTGCAAAAGAGAAAACCAAGAATAAAACGAGCTCATTGTACAATTATAGGAGCTTTCCAAAAGAATTATGGGATGAACGCACGGCTACAGCTCACGGGGACAAAAATATGAGTAAAGTTGCATTAAAATTTACCACATTTCCCTGGTTGAACATATCATCCAACGCGAATAATGACGAAGTCTGGTCGGACTTCAGAGAGGAAAAATATTTTAAAAGAGATACGTTGAATACCTACGATTCTTCGGAATTTGGTTATGATGATGGAATTATTGCACAAAGTGAAAATGATACACAACTACGCGTAAAAGATGATTTGCTAGGCTTTTTCAACAAAAGCGTATCCCCCATAGGCAAGTAAACAAATTCATTAAAATGAACAGATAGACCACAACAACCAATACAATACAAATGAAATCGTACTGTATCATCGCATGTTTCAAAAGTTGTGGATTTCAGCAACTACCGTTTCCTGGAATTCTTCCGGAGTTAACCACAGCTACCCTTGGTCCTGGTTATCTCCCCTTGTGCTGTCAGCACTTCAAATACAGAAGAAATGGCAAATAGGGAAGTTCCAAATACCAATAAAATCTTGCATTGTCAAAAATTAACAAACCACAAAGGAAGGTCTCCGCCATATTAAATTTAATAAAAATGCGTTTGGCTATGAATTGATTGTTCATCAGCGATGAGTTACTCGTGTAATTCAAATATTAACAATTTTTTTGTGGTTACCCAATAAAATCATCAAATTATCAAATTAACGATAAAATGTTTCTGCACGTATTTGCTGTGTTTATTATCGATAAGTCACATGTTTTGATTACTTCTCTTTTGTCAAATTCTGAGCTGGACAAGTACCGGCTACCTGGCTATGAACAGAAGGTCGGATATCCAATGTGTCCCAATCAACCCTGGTCACCTATTTTTGTTTTTCATTCCCATCCAATTCTCTCTTGTGTATTTTCTTTTGAACTCAATTTTATTACAGTTGAATTTTTATAAAATACGTAGAATACAGCTCTAGTCGAAATCGAAAGAATTTAGAAATTACACTGTATGACTGCTTTAATACTCATTGCTAGTTCATTCATATAATATTCATATATATATATATAGCTATATTCATATAAATAGCATTTTGTATTTTACCGCATTCCATACTGTATAGATAAAAACGCCATATCACTTTCTCTTTGCTTGATTCGCTGCTTGAAGCAAGTTATATATTGAAATTATGTTTAACATGCAAGTCTCAACAACATCTCCTCCATCCAGTCCAGATTTTCAACAAAAGTGAACATATAAAGAGCCTCCAGCTTTTACACTTCAAACGTTTTATTAGGCATGGATCGCCATTTTGCACAGATATAAATGCACGAAATCGTATGGTATTTCATAATTGGTCTTTTTCGTCACACAATTCTTCCCGTCCTACACAAAAGCCCCTCATTTCATCATTTCTTTACTCGAACCAGTATCCCTGATTCCATTTTATATTGTCAGATTGCATATCACAAAAATAACACGAATCTCGCATTTCACCGGGACATTCAAACATTCTTCTGTTGTGGCACCCTCAATGAACCCTCACTATTACCCTCTGCAGCACATCCTTCAAAGTACATTTCTGTGTTTTCCAAAAGCTTATCAAGGATTTCCAATGCACTTTCCATTAGCTTTGCTTCTTTCTACCGAGAAAGTCCCTTCTCAATGCCAAACCAAGAAAACCCGCATTTTCAGTTACCACTAGGAAAGCCAAAATAAACCACATTACAAAGGAATCTAAACCCAGAAACCCAGCTAAATTACAAGGTCTCTGGTACTGATGGTGGTGACGACGATGACGAGTAGTTTATTAAACCAGTGACTAAATTATTCAGCGTTGAACGTTTCTGCTACACAGGGAGGTACCCGTATAAATAAATAGCTTTGTTTTCTCTTCTTCTTTCTCCCTCCGTAAGAAACAGGAATAACGAAACCACAGTACTAGAAATAACTTTATTACTATTGTCGCTTTAAGTGCTTTTCCAGTTGGCCCCTTTTCGCCATTTCTTATACTCAACAAACGCATTTAAATCAGATCAACTTGACATTTTCTAAATATATGTGGAGGGTACTGGTAGCGTTACCGCTATTTTCTTCCAAAATTCTTCTATTCCTCAAATGCCATAAATACTGTAAACATTCGTCCCCATAACCCACATTATAATTTATAGTTATCTGTAGTATATATTATAGTCCATTCAGTCAACAACAAACAATAAGAAACAATTAAATTTATGTTTAATAACAAGCAAAAGTGAGGACAGTATATATATACAGTTATTGGTATAATCGCCATTATAAGCGCCATTGAAAATGTCCGTAGAAAACCGAGCACGCAATAAATTAATTGTTGCCTATATAATAGCAAGACAGGAATCCAATACATTATTTCGTGGTTATGCTGAGGCACAATGCCCCAAACCTAGGAGAATGAAGTTATGGACTAAAATAGATATTGACAACAGCAGTGGAACTTATTAAAATAACATTGAATTATGTTTTTCCTCATAATAAAGTATTCATTCGTTTTCTAACGTAGAATGTGGTTATTATATAAAAGGTTGATACTTTACTCGTACCGATACCAAAACCAATATACTCGATTTAAAACTAATGAGTTCTTTCTCCTATTAGTGAGCAAAGTCGCCAAAAAGTTTGTAGGTTTCTGCTGATGTAAAAATTAAAACTAGTTTCGGTCTGGATCTAACAGCCAATCTAACTTGTAACCGACAAAGGAAGCGGTTTTTTTACTATTTATTTCTTTGAATGATTTTCTTATGCCAAGTGGTAGTAACTGAGCTGAACTAAAGGCAAAGTGAAGTTGGTTTTTTTGTAGGGGATATTACATAAGAGAGAAAAAATTGTGTTATACAACAGTGTAGTTTCATATAAATACAGGAGAAGCGGACTTTTAGACTAACAATGCATGTACTAGTTTTGGTGGTTTCACCAACTTTTTTAATTTTCTTCATAATATATTTTACATTAAATGTTATCCCAACCAATTTCACGTCAACTCTGGCGGAAATAAGTACAGTTCGCTTTATTTAACTTTCCCTACCTACTCAAACTTATTGATCTTTGCATTGAAATCGCGGGCTTCACACATTAGGGCGTCATTCAGTTCAGTTCAGTTAGAACTTTGCAGTTTCAGTTCCAGTTCAGTTTGTCGGGAAAAATTAAGTTTCAGTTTCAGTTTCAGTTTGTCGGGAAAAATTAAGTTTCAGTTTCAGTTCAGTTTTCAGTTTTAACTGAACTGAACTGAAAATTTTCAGTTACATAGTACAAAGTACTACGTGACATGAAAGCACCAAGTATAATTCATGTTAAACTGATTAAATATT
>JAHZNE010007191.1:0-14590 GCA_027744055.1 Callyntrura sp. NNG-2020 | reverse complement strand
GTTTTATTCATTGAAAACTCGTAGTTAAAAACCAATACGAAATTAGTACCTGATATTTCCACCAATTCACGAAAATTCGACGAGTTTTACTCAGGCTTTGTCATTCGGGATAACAAGAATGATTTTAGATTCGAGCACAATATGTAAGCCTGACACAAACAGAATAAATCATCAGCTCATTCCCCTCTGCATGTACTTTGTTCAAAAGTGCGAAAATAACGTAAAGAGCCTTTTACCGCTGTTGTTTTGTCATTCGAGCTTTCTTACTTAGGAGTAATAATAATAATAAATAAAATTAAAAGTAATAAAAAGCCAAAATGGCTTGAATCCCTTGTGTCTGATGTTTCCATTTTGATGCTGCTGCTGCCGTTGCATTTTACATGCATCGCGCCTCAAGTCGCGCAGTCCCACCACCCAATCGTATTATCTTGAAAAAATATCTCCTTCAGTTCAGTGCAATACCACCACTAGCACGCAGAACACTTGTTAGACGCCTGCTACTTTATTTGCTTCGAGAAGAACCTTTCTCTAAAAATACCCCAATCAAAATTGATTTGCTACTGTGCTCGATCATAAAAAAAGATTTCTTGCGAGCTTGCATCCATTTATATTGCTGTTTAATATATTATATACATATTTTATTAGGTAATATTTTTTACTTCCACAAGGGGTTTCCGAAGGTAGTAAAAAACTGCTGTTGTAAAAATTAATATTAGAAATTTTCAGTAATTAGCAGCTCTGTACTCTGCAAATATATGACCACCCCAAAAGTATTAATTTCAGAGTTACGTAACGTAACGGTAAAATGAGTTCAATCGGTAATAATGAATGAAGTCGTCGTAAATCTAAAGAAGATAACTGATAACTGATATTATAGTTTATTTAGTAAAAGTTGAGTAAAGAAACACTTTTACTTAAAGATGTTTTACACCCCCAAGAGATGATAGATGGACACTCCTCATCTACCAAGGCAAGTCATCATTAGCAAAAAAGGAGAGAAAAACTTTTTATTAGCATTAATTGATGCACGACGTTGTCTTTGACTCTATATAGCTAAAGAATGGCTAAATGATGAAATTTCTGAGATGATAACGTGTGTCGATGCATTTTAGCAAAAACCACATAGCCACTTTTGGTTTAGTTTATTAGACACAGTCCTACTGCAAATTCACAATGAAACGTGTACATTTCAAAGCACACAAAAAAATTGACTGTTTGTATGCTTGAAGACAAAAACCAACAAACGAAAGAGATGGCGTTTAGTAAGTTTCCTATTTTTATTCTGTTAACAACTACTGTAATATGCTTTGTTTCATTGATACCATAATATTATTTCGAAATTTTAACGTTCATGTAGATGTGCCTGCGTGGAGTGTGAAGTACACGAGCGAGCGTAATAATAATCTACCCAGACACACGTATCCGTTTGTGGTAAAAGGTATTAATTTACTGCGTGCTATGATATGTATGATGTATGAAGTGGTAAAACTGCGATAAACAAATTTTTATTCCAATTACGAATTCCTTATGATCCTACTTAAACTTTGTAGTACTTTGTTTACAATTTCAGTTGCTTTAAAATAATGTTATGCGTAATAATAATAATAATCTGCTAAAAAAAGTCAGCTATTATACATGAATCATAAAAAAAATCTTTTCGGTACTATAACTTCTGTCTGTACACCACTAAAGTTACAACGCTGTAACGAGTTGTTCCTTCAAGACATATCATGATGGTAGTGATGATATAGAAGGAGTAGGCTACTCAGTAGACACACTTGGCTGTTTTTAATGAATTTGCAAATACATAGCTGCACGTAACTTAACAGCGCGTCTTGTGGCGCACAGTAGACGTTATGCGATACTTTAAAAGTACACATGCTAAACACATGCATGAAGTTCGTTTTACAACATTTAAAAAAAGTAACGCACATGAAGTGATGAAGTGGTTGCAACATGGTAATAGGGCTGTATATATATACCATACCACACAGGTAAATATAACGGTAGGTATTCCGCAGCACACATTTTTTCTTGCTTTCTTCCCTAGCCACCATCGTGTTATCAACGCTAAATGTCGGCAATCGGCATGTGCAAGGGCTTATAATATGTTATTCGAGTACAACACATGCATTGAGGACGTTAATCGCGAAAGAAGCTGATTTTTACTCTGGTGCATCCCCTGCAGAAGGATCACTCTCAGTTTCGTCGAGCTGACCAAAAGTTTGACCTTTTGTATTGGTGGCAATTTTTTTTTAGCAACGTCGGTCTATAATTTTGATCCGTTTTCGTGGAATCATCCAATTATTGTCGTCTTTCGTAGTTATTACGACATTTCTGGTAAACCTGCGCATTTAGCACAGAAGAGGTACTAACAAGGGGACAGAAAGGACAGAAGGTACCAAACAACGGCACGGCTATAGTCGTCGTCGTCATCTTGCTTATACTGCCTGGTTCCGTCTTCATTTAAAGCACAGAGCTGGGAGAGAGGATTGCAGGATTACATGATGATGACTCTCCTTGTAGCATCATTTCTTTAAACAATCACATTTTTCTAAGTACACAACAATCATTGGACATTGGATAACGAACAAACTGTAACAAACAAACTCCTGCTTCATTACACATTGCATTGACTGAGGCAGCCTGCAAAAGCACCAGACACATTACAGCAAGGCGAACGTAACAACAGCTCAACATCAACAGCAGCCGCAAGAACGATAGGATCGTTGTTGCATGGGTTTTTATCAAGGCTCCTCGAGGTGCTTGGCTCGCTGGTCAAAATCCCTGAGCGAAAGGATTCTTGCACTCATAACTGTTGAGTAACTCGCTCACTCCAGACTTGAGTGCTGCAAAGAAAGCGAAAGTGCTCATTTTCCGTCAGCAGCAGCAGCCAACATCATACACAACTCCATTGCGAGATCTGTGTTCGCTCCTGCCTAATCGCTAGTGCCTTGTGCACTTGAAATCGGACAGAAATCTATGAGTAGTACTTTTGTTTTAAATTAAGTGGATTTTGACAAAATTTTAAGTAAACTCAAAAGTGATCTAAAGTGACTGTATACCTTTTTAAGAACTCAATATTTCTACGTGTCTCGGCGATGAGAACTCCTCTAGCAAAGAAGCATTTTACTTCTCTCTTAATTTCAACTTGACTCTGTCGTGGTGTCATTGGTCTTTTTTATCAAATTATTCGAATTTAATTAAAATCATTGATATTCCGCTAGTGTCCAACATTTCGTCTATCTCTTTACTGTAATTTGTAATAAAAATAGAAAATCAGCTTAATCGTCTTCAACCCATCATCGTCGTGAGCTTCAGTTCCTTTGTAGCAGCCGTCGACAAAAGAATTTCTTTAAAAAACGAAAGTGTCTGATAAATAACAGTTGTGTAATTTGACTACTGCATTCCACGCACAAAAACACTTTTTTTCACGAAAAGAGGAAACAACAGGGTATATGGACATATAGAGGTTTTGTCTTCTTCGTAACTCCTTTTAAAAGGAAGAAACCAGAAATTATAATATCTTGCTGTGTTGCTGCTGTGGTTTTTTAAGTACCATCGCTTTATCGGCACCTAAACGTCTTCCTTCACCCCTGCCATATCCTATCCCCCTCACTGTATCTCTTTCTTCTTACTTCCTTCCCTGAAAAGCCAGTTGTGTAACATTTTATACTACATTAAAAAGATTTTTTTACAAATATTCACGTCACCGGGACCTTTTGCCAAAATCAACGACAACGACGACAACACAACAACATCAAAACATAGTGGTCGTGGCCGAGTAAGTGTATAAGAACTTGATATAATATAAGAAAATGCATTCGTAAAAACTGTTTGGATGGACGGAATTATCATTTGAAAAGGAAGGAAACAGCTTCATGTAAGCCTACAAGAAGAACTATCATCGTACATCATCGAGAAGCTATATCATCCAATCCAACCCCAAGAGACTGACTAGCTGTATCCATAATCTTAAAAATGTAAGCCATCTAATTTTCCTTTTTTCCTTTTTAAAAAAGTTACAATTTGCATAATATCAGCGATAACCAACCCTCAACTCAAGTATAACATTTCCCCAAACTCGGGATGCCTACGATGATGATGACGATGACGACGACACGGTTTGAGTGTTAGAGCAAACCCTCGCTTTTGAACTATAATGGTAAAGAGATATTATCAAGAAAATAGGCAGAAAATGGTGTACTTTAGTTTATCGAGCATCTCTCTAGCAGGAAATGTTCTGCATGTCGGATATTACGATTCCTATTACTCTTAAGTGCGATATATACGAGAGGAAAAATATTTGACATTCATTTTCAATTTGGTATGCATTTCAGCAAACGTGTACATACCGAGCTGATGATAATGAGGTAGCTTTTTGAGCATGTTATTTGGACAGGAATGCTGTGCACTGAATATGAGACACAGAATCATTTTCTACCGGTCATATTAATTATTTATTGCTTTTCATACGCGGTTAACTAGATATGGTTGGATGAAAAGGAGTGACACATAAACATCAGGGAAACATTTTGAGCGCACACTTGTGCCTTTGGATGCATTATTTTCTGTGTTGTTGAGATTGAGAGTGTATATGGAAAAGAGGTAAGAAAAGAAGGATGTGCATACACGGATCGCAGGGGTACATTTGACGAATGCGTAATCAGATTGCTGCATAATTGAATTTGGCATGGTATGGGAACAGGCAAACAATTAGTCTCATAGCTTTTAACCTCTATCGAATTCTGGCCATGCAAAATAGTAAAAGTCATTTCAAGACGACGACCGTTATATATCCAACCTCTCGTATAAAGGTTGATGGGGGTATATAGTGTCGTTTTCTGATTCTTTTTGTTGGACAGTTCGTTCAACATTGTATTGTTTTGCAGTGCCCCAAAAGTATAGCAGAGCGAAAGAGCATCTCCCATCCTATCAAAAAATGATGCACGACTTGCACACGAGGACATATACACATGCTAGCACCATTTCTATATATATTTTACCAACGCACAAAAATACGAGCATGATGATGTGGCGCACATGTACAAAAAAGTTAAATTGTTTACGTTCGAAAGGGCCATATCTGCCACAAATTGCCACAATTTGTCTATTAATGCAAATAAAGTTATGCAACAGCAAACGGGATAAAAGCGGTTGGTAATTTAGTGGCAGTGCATACATATGGCAGGGCCACTTTATTCGATATGCGAATCAAAGCGTAAAAATGAAGTTACACGTTTCAATTGATTGGGCAGCACATTTCGCTGTGAACTATAGGTCTCACGTTAATTTAAATTAATATCGTTTGATCAACGGAGATGAAGCAACTTTATCTTAATATGGTAGTTGGTGTGGTTAGAGCAAAACGCATCTCTCGGTAATCAGATCATCAGCAGCGTTTCGCGACCCTGTTACAAAAAAAATTTGTATTACTCTACCTCTCCTCTCAACGCCACTCTTGCACAGTTACGCATTTATCGTCACACACAGGAGGCAATAAAGCATGTGTAGGCATTTTTTTCTTTCAAAAAAGTGACGAGCCTGCTCGTTAGATCTTTTGCCAATTGTCTGTTAACACTCTATTTACAATTAGGAAAAGGAAGTGCTCTAGTCACATTTTGTGACATTATGAGATGATAAAGCAGCTATAGTTTAAATCGTAAAAAGGAAGATCTCCGCGCCACGATTTGGGGATATTGTGCAGAAACAAAGCAACATTTACATTAATAAAATAAATGGTGCTCATATATATTGTATTAGGTACGCGGTGCGCTGTATATTAAAGATCCGCATCATAAAGTGCAAGTTTTGTGATTGCGTGTAAATCCAAATGACATTTGGTGACACGATTACATGAAATAAAGCAAGTTATGACTCCCATCAGATTAAAAGTATATGATAATGTTGACAAGTGAAGGAATTATTGTCTTCGGAGGAAGGAAGATATAGAGCATGTGTATGCACACACGATTACAAAATGTTAATATTTCTGGTAAATGGTGAAAGATGCCAAAAGAACGATTCTGTCAAGTTAGACCGTAAAGTTTTTTCTGGAAGTACACGACTATAATTATCATTTTTATTATGTAACTACCTGCCATAATATTTTGTAGAAGTGAAGTTAAGTGTTGGACCTCCTGACCGGTACTCGAATTAATATTTAACATATTCCCCCCTATTGCTTCCCTTATTGAGCGAAAGAAGATTTTGTTTGTGTAGCACATTACCATAAAAATATTCCGCAATTTGTAATTCTATTATATCATAATTACATTGATGCGATGTAAAAAGGAAGATATAGCGATATAGAATTTAGCAGTTTGGTAGCAGGGAAGAGAGGGTTATTTTGTAAGTTGATGAACAGGACGGCAACAATACGGAAATAAAAAAATGTTTATTTCAATAGGCAATAGCGCTGTTTTCATCGCGGGACGCTCTCTTCACCAATAAAATGGAATAAAATGGGCGACGGGCCATTTTACATCCTTTTATAGGGAAGAGGATGAAATCCTTTACAATTACATACATGAGGTGTACGACGTACATGTCTACGCCTTTATAACGAAGCTCAACTAAAGTATGCCATTTGGGTACCATGATAAATTGCGATCTTGTTTCCCAATATCCTAACTCGGAACAACTTTAGAAATAATTTTATATAATTCACTGTGTACATGTATTACGTTATTAAAATCATGCATGAGTTCATGGATGCATTCTTACTAAGGACGACATGTTTCTACGCACGTATATATGTATATATATGAATTCTATTATTATGATGAGAGCATTTATTGCCCTTTTAGTTGTACAAACTAAACCTAAAACAAGATCTTAAGACGAGAAAATTATCTGCATCACATGAAAATGTACAAAAATGTTTTTCTCTGAAACAGAAGAAATCCTTAAGTGTGTATGAGTGTCGTAAGACCTGTATTTGTACGGCGTTCAATGACACAAGACTGCACACACGTGTAAAGATATACGAACATCAGATGGGTTGAAACCGCATTTCCCATGTTTTGAACGTTAACCGAATCAACTCAGAAACCTGGTGACCAGTAATAATACGTTTTACTCGATACACACATACACACACTTGAAATCACTTTTACTTTCTTTATTTCTCACACTCACGCGGATGCCTGGCAGACAGCCTGCAACTTGCAAACCTACCTATATAACCGGTATAATCCGATTACAACTGCTACCGCATTTTTGAAATATGATGTAAGAATGTGAGCGTAATCGATGAATAATAACTACCTATTGGAGTAATACACAGCTCCGATGCAAATTAACCACTATGCAATTTTGTACGCATCATCATCATCAACAACAACTTGCGTAGGACATGTGCAGGCAGGTATCAAATAGAGCAGCAGAGTTCAAGATACCCAGTTTAATGAGAGGACCAGATATATGTGTTACTTATTTTGAACGCAAGCAAGCAACAAGCGAGCAGTGAATGAAAAACTGGTTTTAATCCGTATAAACCGTGATTATCTGACAGACAGAGAGAGAGAGAGAGACGGGGAGAGAGTAAAAGGATATGATTAACTAACTTTTACTCTTTAAGATTATCAAAGATTGTGATTGTACGACTTTGGTAATGTCTTTTGAATACAAAATGGGCCCTTGATGTTTGTCCTTCCTGCTAAATGTAGCGAAAGTTGAAGCTAGAGGAGCACTCTGATTTATCAACGAACCAATTGCACTTTTTGTGGTTGTATATTATTTCTTCATTGTATTATGTGACGGCTGGGCTCAGGTTGTACGTACGTACAAGCTCAGTCAAAATTCTTCCTACACGAAGTTCCTTTAACATGGATTAAAAAGTAACCTGTTGCACTAGTACCTTGTGAATCTTCAATCTTCCTATATCGTTTGTAGTTTGAACCTGTCACGCTTGTCGTGGCAAAAAAAATACATTTTATTATATGTAGTTCATAATCAGAATCTTGTTTTGCTAAACGATCGTATTTAAGCTAGGTGCATTTTCTTGAGAGAGAAAGACCAATAATTTCAAATGACAAGAACAAATCGAACCGCGTGAACAGGCAAGCATGTCGATATAAAGGTGTATATTTAACTACCTTCATAAGCAATTTTCTCAAGCGTAACTTATGGTCGGGGTCTTTAACGATACAGATAATATTTCTTAAGCACGATTTCCTGTTTTTGACACCGCCACCATCAGCAGCACCTTATACCCTAGTTTATTTTTTTATTGAATCCTACTTAGGTATCACTAACCTTTTTAGGTTACTTTTTTTAGATAGATTTTGTAAGACCAGATACTAGGAATTGGCACGCTTATTGTTATTGTTTTTATTAATGGGAAACCAAGAAATAAAAGTTACGTCAAGTTGCATATTGACGCACCCTCGTCAACTCAGATTATTACAAAGATAACAATGTTATGTGAAAGATGTTGATTACATACCACCACGAATTTTGAACGTGCGGGCTTATATACATGCTTTGCTTTCGTGAAAAAAGATTATTCGTATGAATACGCATTTTTTAGTGGATGAAAAAAATGAGAAAGTAATTATTATAAAAATTGCGCTCTTTTTATTTATTATCAAACTCCTGTAATAAGTTTTATATGGGTGGGTGTTTCAATGGGACGGATACAAATTATTTGCTAAACACACAATACCTCTGCAGTTGTAGGCAGATCAGTTTAAACTGATTCTTTGCTATCACAGCAAATCTTAATACTAAATTTTCATAGATTACGTTGTGAATGCATACGTTCTTCAGGATTGTGCATGTGGCATGTAAAATAGGTAGATTTATATTATGTTTTTTTCAACTTCCACTTGAATGACTTCGAATAATTTGTTATTTTGTTTACAGGTACATATTGTTTCGAGCAGAAAGTTTGGATATTGCGCTGCTGTGCTATGAATAATGTAATATTGTGCGTTATATTAGTATATGCACTATATTATGCAGGCAGACATTTACCACTTTACTTTTCAAGAGAAACAAAGCACAATTTGCAAATGATTTAAGTAATTTTGGTGCATTACAAAGCAGTAAAGTACGTTCACATTTCATTTGTCTGTTTTTGCAGTCAGATTAATGGCCAGTTAATTGTTTCTGCATTTCATGAATGCGCTAAGTAGCTGCATTTTTTTACAATTTTCAATGACAGATGAGCAATAGTGACAAAAGTGACAAGCAAAAGTAGTTACCAAAATAATGAAAGAGTTCACTTTTGATCGTCATTGTCGTCAAAAGTAGAAGTAGTAGTCGTTTTGGTTTTAAAAAGTTGCAGTAAATTTTTTGAAAAAATAAGTTGTGCAACGCTGCTGCATGCAACAGTCCAAAGAGATAACAAACTATCGTATTCTAATGTGATAAGAGCGCTTAGCACACGGCAATTTAGTAACGGGTGCAGGATAAGTTTCCTCGATGACTTTGAAACTTGCATAAAAAGTTGGGTAAAGTCTATTGGTGCATCATTCACTTCATCATCATCATGGCATGGCATTCCTTTCCTTTACCTTAGCCTTAGCGTCTTAAACGGTTTACAATTTTTTTCGCAATCTACAAGCACCCTTTAAACAGTCACGAACGAGCACATTCTATTCACCTATACACTGGTAAAATTCCACATTATTAATGCTTCAGTCGACAAGCTGTTTTAACATCATATAAAATGGTACTTATGTCAGTAATGTTTTAACGGTTTTGATTTCCAGCACCGCACCACCGCTTACCATGCCGTATGAAAAAAATGACAATTTACTAGCTCTATTCAATAGATTTCCTACTGATGCAAACAATTATTTATGTTTGTTTACTTGATTGTAGTAACCTCACGTAATTTTTTTCTAGCAACATTTTATTCACTTTCTTTCAACAGAAAACCAACTAACAGTCATGACTTACACATTTCATTCAGAAAATGAAATCCCAAACACGCAGCTTTTAACTGTACAGATGAGCAATATTACACCCTATTAGAATTTAGAGAATGATGCGTCTTACTGTGTCCTACACCGTACCTAATATGCCTATATTATATATGTGTGTATGTGTATCTAATAGCATGAAATTCTGCAATGACTGTGATGATGATGATGATGAAGAGTGTAAGCGCGTGTTGCTGTTTTGGTGCATTTTGCAGTTTAAAGGGACCTCATCGTCATTGTCGAAAATCAAGTCGATTTTACTTAACGCCAAGCACGAGCGAGGGACTTTACTTTTTCTACAAGAGTGATAGTAAAGAGAAAGATATAAAGATACGTTCGTTTCGTGCATCACGTTGATGCATCACGTAGATTATGTCTCTGATTTTGTCTATTTGATAATGATGCTCTCTTCGCGTCTCACTTCTTTTTTTTGTTGCTCCTTTTGTTATGATTATTATTCTAGCCCACCATTATCACTAGCCTAGTAGTGCGCCTTCAAAAATGGTATGTGTGTGTGTGCATAAGCATCATCTTCATCACCGGGTACACAATAATAACGTCATATATAAACTCATCGACACAACAGGCAGTTCAGTACACAAGGCAGACAAACGATTTTTATTGTTGTCTGTTTTACCTGTCCCCTTTCCTTTTTATATTTATATGCTCTTTGAGATGCACTAGAGTTTGTTTGATGTTGTATAAAGTAAAGCTCATCATCCTCATCATCATCGACACTTGATGAGTGAAATGAAAAAGAGTGCATGTTTTATTATCCACACTTTTTCATTGATGACGGTGATGATGATGATCATGTTGGTTCATTCGTGCATACGTACATAGAACACACATAATGCATATGCATGGGTAATTCCCATGTCCAAATATAAAGCATCTCTTCATCTTTTCTTCTCGCGGGGTAACTGACCACAAACATTGATGTAGTCTTTTTTTGCATTGCGTCTTCCCGATATAATCTTATTTTATCGTTTTTGTTCGCTGGTGCACACACACTATACCAACAACAACAGTGACCAATCTAAAAATAAATAAACGGACTTGGTACACAATCAGTCATAATAATAATAACTTGAGCATTTACATTTAGAGGGAACAGTTTGACAGCGGTAATACATAACACGCCAAAAATACACATGGCTAAAAGTTCCTCTAAGAAAAAGCAAAAGTGAAGAATTGTAGTAACATAACAGCAGCGCAGCGTAGTGCTGCTACTTTATTTATACTTACTACTTGACTGAGTCCGGCTGCACATAAATATGCACGACATTAACTTACGTACGTCGCTGAAAGCAACTTCATCATCGTACTCATCAGTCATCTCAAATAAGAATATGAGGATGTGAGAATAACGACGGCGGTGATGATGATGATCAGTTTTCTATTACGACGACTTTATTCCTTCTCACACAACGCAACGGTACAAAAGTAGGAGAGCAATAAAAACGAGAGTGACGATTCTTGTGACATACTCATAAAAAGTTATTACGGAATTCAAAAGTGCATATCCGTCCTGTCCTTTAAGGTACTAGTGTCCACCTGCTCGTAAAGTAAAGAGATCGAAGGCGGACATGTGCATAAATGCTTGGTTGCTCTTCTAATATTCTGTAGTGGTGGTGTGGTTGTTGGGCTTAGAAATGCATGCATAACAATTTTAAGGTGCTATTTAAAATCATTATTATCATCATTATCCAACGTTATCAGACGTATACATCAACCAACCTGTATGTTATGCCACGCTGTAGTTAATGAAATCTCTAAAAACAAAGCAACATGAGTTGGGTTTACTTTTGATCCTATTCTTTGTGTGGTAGCGGTTGTTCGTACCAAATTATTAGGTATAATTTATTTACTATTATTTTCGTTTGCAATTGCAAGTGCCGTTGGGAAAAGACGTTGGCACTTTAAAATATTCGCGTACGCTATACATGCCCACTGGCTCCATTTCTAATCTTCCTTACTAAGATTATTATTACCTATTATTACGCTATCGTTGAATATTATTAGTTGCGTATTAGTAAATCCACCTGCACAGTAAAGGGAGTATACATGGTGGATTGGTGGATATAAATATCACACGGTGGTACACAGATTGATTGTGCACATGCCAATATACCTAGTGTTATGCTAATAGCATCGCAGTAACCGATTCGCATTTTCTAAATTAAAATAAATCCTTTTGTGCTTGAAGGGCACGCTATTTGTTAAGTCACTCGGCACAAGCATGATGCAAATTGAATTCTATTCATGCTACGTAGTAATAAGACGTACATAATTTACACACGTGCATTGTTACTTGTTAACGCACTTGCTGCTTGGTTTGTAATACGAGATTTTGATTGATGGAGCCTATTTAATACCTACCCAAAGTAACAATACGGCAACAATGAGTAGATTACGTTTGAAAATAAAAGAGACTCATGATATTGCATGCTGCACTTTCTGATTTCCCTTTCATCCGTTTTATAAAAATGTAATAATAACAATAATCTTATAATCATCATCCACATGAACCAGCATCAGCATCCCACGATTTGATATCAGAGGGGTCAGTTTTTGCATTGGTGGATTTTCTAAAACGAAATTTTTAATGGATTTTTAAACATTGATTCATTGTTAATAATATCATTTTTTTGCATGACATGAACCGGTATGGTGATTTTTGATGGTTTCACCCCTACTCGAAGAAGTACTTTACCATCTGCCATGAAGTATTCAGCCATTCAGCAGTCGTTAAATCATAGTAATAAATAATAATTTCATTAAGATTCTGTGAAATTGTAGATGAAAACTGACTTTAGTTACAAGAAACGGCGCGTAATCGTACACAATGAATCAGGAAGTCGTGCTTATTACAATGACAATTTAAGAGACATAAAACGAGCAGTCAAAGAAATTTTCACAAGTTTGAAGTTTCCTTTTGTAGCTTTACGTGAATGTGAATACGGTAGTAGTAAATGGATGCAGAGACCCACAAAGAGTTTATCAAGTTCACAGGCCATGCATCTGACGGTGTTGTGGTAATTACCCGATTAGCTTTGGTTTTAAAATGTAAATTGTAAATTTAACTTATGATGCTACTCTGCTACACAGGTACATTATATTCACGCCTCTCATGCCAATTTTGTAGTGGTTACAAACCAGAAAGAATGAAGCACATACGAATGCGAAGAAGCTTTCACATAATTTTGTGGTCGATATTTAATTATCATATTTCATGTTTCTACAAAAAAAATTGGAGCAGTTTTTTTGTCTTGTTTTTGAGTATTCGCCAACAAGGCGGTATTTTTTTCAGTCGAAGAGCAAGGACAACAAATCAGATCACACATACATACGAGCGGAGAATACCTAATGTTTACAAAAGGTGCCTACACCTCCCCGCAATTATATTTTTAGCCATTGTCAACGCTGCTGCCGCGTCGGCATAGAGGAAGGCGCATGTGCATGCATGCAAAATGTTTTCCTGTATTATTAGTTAGGCAATTTTTCATTATCATCATATGATCATTCTTTGTAAATCAATTGGTTACTAAATAAATGGTAATAATGTGACGAGTATTCAGACTAAGGTTAAGGTGGAATTACAGAAGTAAATCTTTTAGTCGCATTTTTTCCGCCACCCGTTCGACGTCTGCCTTCCACTTCATGACTCCATTGTTCCACTTGACTACAAAGGCAACTGGCGGTGGTGGTACATACGTGGTGGATAATGTCATGAAGGAACAACTGTTAGTGTGATGATGTATGAATGAACAAATGATAAGTGATGACTTTGATACAGTTTCAGTCACCTAGATAATCTGCATACTAAACGACCCTGGAGAAAAGGAGAGAAAAAATGAGGAACGATGATTAAGCATGTGGAGACTGTGGAGTTAAGATGAATAGGTACAGGTACACATCATAATATATACTTGCTGCCCTCTCATCACAGTAAGTTGACGTCAAGACAAGTCGTGTGTCAAGTTAACAAAAATATTTGTGCGCCCAAATTATCACACTGAAGTGCTTGTAATTATGATGATGTACTGTGTTCTTAAATCGCCTCGCATCTGTTTTTTTTGGCGAAGCCACAAATCTTTCCTTTGGAGACGGTATTGCTAGAAGTGTAGTAGAGCCATTTAGCGATGTAAATTTGCTAAAATAGAATTATGTTCTTCTATAACCATGTAATACAATATCAACATCTTCATCTGCCCTTTGTCTCTCTCTCGTGTGTTGTGGCGTTCTTGAGCTCATATAATTCCTCTTTGACAACTCATTATTATTCATCGAATGAGCAAAACGAAAATGCCAATTAAATACCAGAAAAGTGTCTAATAGCGATTCCATGTTTACTTTTGTCAACCAAATGAAAGGAGCGATTGTCCCTCTGTCTGCTGAGGTCTCTGATTGCGTCGTGAGACGATCTCTGTGACGGATCATTTGTTACAAAATAAAAGTAAAAGTTCCAACCTTTCATCATGGTGACACGTAGTCATTGTACTGCAACCAGTTCGGTTCAATTTCGTTCTCTCTGATTGATTCATTAGTCGAACCAGATTGCACATATATGTTGTAATAGAACACGTCGATATATATATATATATATATATATATATAAATATATATATGCACACGCGAGCTTAAGTTTTAAATCT
>JAHZNE010007190.1:0-17929 GCA_027744055.1 Callyntrura sp. NNG-2020 | reverse complement strand
TTGTATTGCTACTGAGGAAATTTTGAGAAAATACTGCTACTGATACTTCTACTGAAGAAATTTTCAGTGGATACTGGTACTGCTACTTCTACTGAAGAAATACAGCAATACCCAACTGTGATTCAGGTAACTACATGCACACATGCATGTATTTAATTATGGTAAAATTAAGTTTTAGGCTCCCTCAATGTAATTAGTTTTTCTCGCGTCATTAGGACATATTATGATGCCTGATGCTCACTTTTGCGTGTTAGCTCATAATTTACGTCATGAAAACACTAGAATACGAAGATTACTGACTGTGATGCTGTCTTTAATAATTTACAAAGAATAATGAACTTTAAAAATCTCTATATACTAATTAATTTAATTTTCGCTTTTACTAATTTGGTTAAATTAATAAGAAATATAAATAGCGACAATAAAATGTAAGTAAAGGAACATCTATTATTGTGGCATCAAAAAAACGAGTTTCGTAAAATCCCTAACAAATCATTTGTGCGTCAGAGGGTCAACGGGGAAATTAATCTCCTGCAATTTTGAGGAACATTTGGAAATTATAAACTGTTTCCCACCGATATTTGAGCAATATGTACATATGTACATTAAAGACTAATGATGGAAGGATGTAAGGAAAATTAAGGCTGAAAAGTGCAAACGACGCGACCTCTGAAAAAGCAAATAGTATGTTCAGAACAATCGGTTGCAGCTACATAGGAAATAGCCATGATCATGATGCTATGGAAAATTACAAATCAGTTTGCAATTTTGCAAATACATACAATTGCTACCTTGTTAACGTGTGCAGTTAGACAAAGTGTACGGACGGAATATCATGAAATTAGCCAAATTATCAGCAAATATGGTGTATTTTATTTCATGTTCATTGTTTCCATTACAAAATGTTCGAGTATTAGAAATACGAACTTGAATGAACTTAAGATTTGCTGACGTCTTCATATATTACTTATATTAACATCATCTGTTATTTCCACTTGTTAAAGGAGATAATTTGCGAGAGGACTATTTTTTTTACATCACTTGCTGAAGTATTGCGAATTTGATGTGTAATCCTACATACACAATCTCCGTTTACAAAAGGCGGTTCCAGTTTAACAATGTTCTGCAATAATAAGAGCAAAAGGTTAATCTCAACTATACGCAATTTCCGACCACGAAATGGGGAAAAACATTTTAGAGGGATTAAATGTTGTATCAATGATCCCCTATTGCATATTAGTGTATTGGTACAGGAGTTCTGGAGTTTGGTGCGTGTTACATATAGTCCATACAATTCTACCTCTAAAAGCACGTACTTGCTTTCGGGAGTTAATAACCGTTAATGATTTCCAGAGCCCTGTATAATCTATGTAGCATATACTCGTAGTATGACTGGACAGTCGTTTAAAAGAATTCTTTATATCACAGCACTCACTCTTTCTGTATGTGTGTGATCATGGTCATTCGTCATCACATGAAACCAATTATTTACCAGACTTTCTTTCGTGATTCAGTTAATTGTAAATTGTATAATTTTATATTAAACAACGCGTAACGCGTAGTACTGCCATTATTGCTGTACTACTACAAAATTTTTTATTGAAGTGGGTTTCTTCGAGGAGAGTCGGAGAAAAGGAGTAAAAATATTGCATTCATTTTCTCAAGGACCGCACTCGGAAGAATCGTGCACGTTGTGTATATCCGGTTCCATCCACTCCGTTCGAGTTCCAATTCCAATAAACAATATGGCAGAAGTGTCTCTCCTACATTCCGTTTTCCAAGAAAAGCCAGCTTTCTTGGAACTGTACAATTTTGAAAAGTTCTTCGACCGCAACAGTTTTAACGTTACTTTGCAAAGTCGCTGGAGCTGGATTTTGTACCTGTCGGCCTTCTACGTTGTCGTTGTTCATCATGGTCAGCGGTGGATGGCAAATAGGAAACCGTATCAGCTTAAAAGTGTCCTGATTGTGTGGAACTTTTTCCTGGTTCTCTTCTCTGTCGCAGTTTGTGCCAGAATGCTCCCGGAACTGGCTTGGCAGTGGCGTCAAACTGGATTCCATGATACTCTCTGTCATTTGTAAGCGCTAAGTACTAAGCTCACCTTTTCTATATATTGTTCAGAATATGTTGCGAATTCGAACTATGTCAGCAGTTTGTTTTCTTTACAGTGGAGCTCACAATTCCATCACTCACCTGTGGGGTGTCTTGTTTGCCTTCAGTAAGATTTTCGAGTTTGGAGATACCGTCTTTCTGGTATTGTCGAAGAAACCAGTTATATTTCTGCATTGGTATATACAAAAATCTTCAGATAGCACACTTCCCGCAATTTATTGTCATTTTTCATTATTGTAATAATCTATTCTCATTGTCTGAAAGGTTTCACCACGCAACCGTCGCCATTTATGGCTTTTTCGCGGGAGACATCACGGACCCAGCCTCGCGATGGTTTGTTGTTGTCAACAGTTTCGTCCATACAATAATGTACACTTATTACGGATTGAAAGTAAGCTGGATCGAAAATTAATTTTAAATAGGGCGCTGTATTAGCCCAACGTTTTTATATTTTAACGTATGTGTCTCTCCTATCAATAGGCAATGAATGTAAAAATTTCAAAAACGACATCCGTAGCCATCACCACCCTTCAAATTAGCCAGATGGTCTTTGGTATTTACGTTAACACCGTTACTACGCTTTGGAAAGGTATATGAAACGGGGTCCTGACATTACGTCGCAGTACCAACAGCAATTACAATAAATAGTTTACGTTACGTAATTTTTAATCTTACGGGGAAATTACTTTCAGGCTCTGGAGTTTCCTGCGAACGCTCACCAAAACATATTCTCGTTGCTGCGATGATGTACGCAGCCTACTTGCTCCTTTTTGCCAACTTCTTCTATAAAACGTACATGGCGCAGAAGAAGACCAGCAGATCACATCTTCAGAAGTTGAAGCCGCAGTAATTGTCAGGTCAACCTTCAGCAAGCAACATAGTGTCCTTGACTGTGAATGACTGTCCTTCACTGTCCTTACTTATTATTATTATTATAGTATTTTTACGTTTCTCAACAAACCCCATGACGAACAATAATAAAGAGAGTTATGTAAACCAATTATTATTTTAGGAAAACAATTTTGTCAATGATATTTAAAAGGTTAAACTTTGAACCTCATTGATTATTGTTGAGAAATGACCGTTGACCTTGACAGTGAAACATAAACATACTATTTTTTCCTGGATAGTACTTTGTTTGGTACTTGGTACATAATACAAAGTATGAATTCCCGAAACCACAATATAAGGTTCGCATCCATTTCTCAAAAACAAATTATTGGTAGTCGGCGAGCAAACAAATTGGAAAAATGAACAATTAAAGTCATTTTGATCCGAGTCAGAAGTTGTATTTTGTATCATGTGCCTATCTCAGTTCTTTTTTTAATCATTTCTTTTCCCGTTGCCCATTGCCCAATACATGAACAAAGAGATTTTTAATTTGGCGCGAAAGTCGTACGACTGTTTTTCTTTAGAGATTTCTGTTTTTGTGTGACGATGGATGACGATAGTCATACTCATTCATACGCATTCATTACCAATTACTGGCAATTACCACACCACGTACCTTATGATGTAATAAAGTAGTGTGTGATTCATTCATCCAACAAAAGAGGAAGTGATGTTGATAAAAAATAGACACATAAACCATGTGACCACCACACCACCCTTTTGTGCCTTGTGCCCCCTGACCCTTGCTTGAGTTGGTATGACGAAAGCACTTCACAATGAAAAAATATCAGGAAGAAAATATGACGATAGGCTGCATTAAATTTTACTAATAGTCTCGTATTTACGTTTTAATAGCTATTTAGTATAAACAGTTAGAAATACTCTCGGGCAAAATGAATGCAGGCGACGGGAAAGAGTAAGACAATTATTTTTTAAACCTTCAATAATAGACCAGTTATCTTGAATTACAGTCCACAGTGTACAGTAAATGTTAAGTACATCTTATCATTTAACTAAATTTTAGCTGGTACAATCAATTCTCCGCATCAAATGGGACTGAGGGACCACAGGAATTTCAAGATGTAAGCCAAATTTGAGTATCAACTATAAAGGCTCGTCGGCCTTTTTCTTCCCAACTGGAATACTTTAATTACATTTAAAAGATACACATTCGATTGACCTCTCAACAAGACTGCATTCCGTGTCCGTAGGAAGTAGTTGATAATGGGGACGGGGAACCTCCACTACCTGAGAAAGGTCAGGGTAGCACATCCACGCCTGGAGAAACTTTTCCTGGGGAGAAGAAAGAGTTGATATCAGGGGATGCGCCGCAGGAAGTTACTGATGAAGTGAAACAAAGCCAGCTCATGGAGGGTCCTGTTCTTAAGGAGTCCTTTGGCGCTTTGCAAGAAGAGGTCCAATCTTCCAACGACGTCCAAGAACAGACTCCAAAAAAGGATGAAGGTACTACAGTGCTACAAATTGCCGTATACTTACTTTTTCGTTGTAATTGACTTACATGGTCCAACGGCCAAGAAAGTTAACACGCAATTTTCGAATCATGGGAGAACTAAAAATTATTGTGGTTCTTGTTCTCGAACAGCAAATGTAGACCAAACAGACACTTCAAATTTTACCATAAGGCTCGGCACCAGCGGTACTTTTTACTTTCCTGCTCCGAAACCGAGGATAGGAACGACCAGTTACGTCTTTGAAGGCTACCACCTTTCCGCGAGTAGACCAGCAGCGGTAAAGATATTCAAACAGGAAGTGGGCGATTGGAGTGATATTTATACATCGGAGCTGGAGATCTGGTTGGCAGTGACGAAAACGCGAGAAGCAGAAAACGTAAACGTAATCCTCTTGTACGAGTACGGTAGTTGGATTGACGCGAGCAAGAATCAAAACTACTTTTTTACCATGGAGCTGGCCAAGATTGACTTGAAAGGGAGAAAGAATCAACTGAAGGATGATGAAAACCGCCAGGAGAAGCTAATGGGTTTCCTGAGAGGGGTCGCAAACGCTCTTCATTTTCTTCATACTCGCCCCGAGCCCTACATTCATCTTGACGTTAAACCCAGTAACGTTTTTATTTTTGACTGTGCCTCCGGTGAAATTGCCAAGCTGGGTGATTTTGGTAAAAGTCAAAAGTGTGGAGTAAGTATGGTGGGGGTTGGAACCCCAGATTTTATGCCACCTGAAAGTATAGATTCTATGGATTACGACGAAGAATTTACGAACACGTGGAGGGTGGATATTTTCAGTTTTGGGGTCACTTGCTATATCACGCTGTCTTCAAGTGCAGATCCGCATCCATTTGAAGGCCCAGCAGGTAGCACAAATACCAAACAAGACAACATTTTCGATCCCTCATTTGTACCTCCCCCGCTAAATAATAACTCAACTACGGATTACATGTGTGCCAACCATTTACTTTGGAAAATGATGGCCCATACGGACAATAAACGACCACACATGGAACAAGTCATTCATGACCCCTTCTTCTTGACGCCGGAGAAAAAACTGGAACTTATCAAGGATGTAGCCAACAGTTTGACAGAAAACCCCTCCGACGACGATAAATCTGTCTGCTCCAAAATTGACAACGCATTTCGTAAAGACTTCCACTCAACTCAGCAGGCGTCTTCAGAATCAGCGTTCAACTGGATAGGGGTTCTGGGTACGGAAACTTACAATACACTACGCGACCAAAGCGGAGGAGAAAATGCTGCAGAGGCTGACGATTCCATCATCAACTTGGTCAAGTTTATTTGCCATATAGCCACATACTGGAAACGATTGAGGTGGGACACGGAACTGGTACAGAGACAATTCGGGGAAGGACGTCAACGGGGGAACCAGTCCAAGATGGAGTGGCTGTATTCCGAGAAAAAGTTGGCGTCCTACTTTCTGGAAAAGTTCCCGGGGCTGGTATTCTGTCTTTATCGTACTCTGCTAGAGGAACCCGACCCGTGTGGAAGTGTAGCCTTTTTAAAGCAAAAGTATAATTGGGACTACACGCCGGTACCTGACTAGTTTTACCTATGCCCTATCCTACCACGACGGAGTGTCAACACACCGCTTCGCTGTACCTCGGAACGGAAGAAGGACCGTTCACTTGGAGAGGCAGGAGCAACTGAGCAAGCAAGGAAACCGACTGAATCTATTCGAAAAATATATTAAGTGATACAGAATACGAGCTTTACCAATGCCAAAAAATTATCGTATTTGACAAATCATTTTTCAAAATACTCGATTACGTAATTTAATTTAAATGACAATAAAATCGAATAAATTGATTATTTTTTTGACAGAAAACGTTGTATTTTAAATTGTTGTCGCTCTTCAAATGAAAAATTATTTTTTTACAGTTTTTTTGTCAAAATAATGCAAATCTTTATTCGTCATCCCATCATGCATCCGACACTGCAAAATGAGCATGTACCCATAAATTTTGCATAAGACCCCCAGCTAAAAAACACTTGGGCTGGGTATAAAATTTATGCCGCACTGCAACGGCGACCATGGAATTTCCTCATACTGACTCCAAGTCCACATAGTTGATGGTGTTCTTGTACCGCCGGTGTACCATTTGGCATGGCAAACAAACTTCCACAATGAAGGACTGGTTGTGGTAACCTGCATACGTGCAGAATATCACGTCAACACGTGCACTTAAAGAGGGTGTAGTGCAGAAGATACAGTTGGCGCGATAACACTGGCTTCTTGGCGACTGTCTCTGACCGAATACTCGGTAGACCTTTGGCATTGTTTTTCAGTATTCAGATATTACCTTTAATTACCACGCCAACGAAAGGAAGGAGGATCATTCATGCCGGTTATTCGTGACACTTTCAAAAACACGTATATCTACGTATTTAATAACGGTACGCTCAATTGTAACGTTAATTAAAAATCTGGCTTACCGTTACCGGGAAGGGTCACACCTATCAGCAGGACCCCGGGGGTCCCCTAAGGTCTTAAAGCAAACCATTTCATGGTGAAACTACACCATAAATATATGCATAATACATGATTCCAATTCTCCATCGGCCCCCGTCCCAAGCAATAAGGTTGATTGGAACAATATTTGACAAACAAATTCTCTTTTCTTTCCGGCTGAAGGCTGAAGACAACCACGATGATGGGTGGCGGATATGGGGTGCTTCATTGCTTTCACAGACGTCACATGTGGTTTTCTCTCATCATCATGTACTGCTTGTGCTCTACCTGCTTTACTATGTAGAGGCATTCCACTTGTTACTCGGAATGAAGATGATCCTGCAAAACAAAGTTTTTTTATACCAATATCACCCCCAACATCAAACGTACGTCATCATCACAACAATTTTCATCCTTATTAGTCATAAAAATTCATGAACCAATGACTCAGTATGACATGAACAACAAGCTCCCCAGTCTCTTCTCTGTTGGTACTCGATACGTGTCCATCTCTGTCCTAAAAATACCTAACAGATTATACTCAAAACGTTTTTGCTCAACCTTCCACTTCATGTTCACGTTTTTACCGTTGACAAAGAAATTGTCGTAAAGTTCAATTATTGTCCAATACGAATACTCTTTACAGCATTGCCGTTGCGAACCAAATGACCCGTCAAAGACAAAAGGGGCCACATAAATGACATTTGTGTAAAAATACATAAACTGTAAATATAGTTTACTAGTGTTAATTTAGTTTTAGTTTTTAGTGCGTGACATTTAAAAAATAAATAGTTAAATAATGTACACTTGTCACTCGTGCAAAATGGAGTAGAGAAAACTGTTCACCCTCCTGTCTGTCGTCAGTTGGGGTGGGAGTGGTTCGTGGTCTGGGAAAAAATCGCCGAGTGTTGTTTGCTGTGCTCAGTGACTGTCTGCAAAGAAGTTGTAAGTGCCAGTGACTCCAACATAAGAGATGCCAGGTAATTTTTGAAGGAGTAGTCTTTAATTCAAGTCATGTCCAGGTCAAAGGTTACCAATACAATGTTGTATTATGTTGTCCGTAGGTTTGAATGAGAAAATGAATGAGATGGCCGCGTCCCACGAAAATTCTTCCTCTGATGAAGACAATCAGCACGTGGCAATCACTGGTGCAGGCCCGGATAACGTTAGAGGTGCTTCCGGGGATGGGACGGTGACTTCCGTGGAAGATTTATTGCAAAAACTCGATTTGGGCAGAAACGAGTTGGATAAGGACCTGGCAAAAAACTCCATCTCATTGAATCATCTCCTTCTCCTGTTCGGAAACACGGGCGACGGAAAGTCAACATTGAGAAGGTTGCTTAGTGGTGAGGTGGACGATTTGTGGGTGAAGGGGAAGGAGCACTGTATTGTTGTTGCTAATACCGATGATAATAGAGGTGGAGATATCGGCGATGGAGCGGGAGGATCGTGCACCATAGCCCCCAGGAGTTTCTCCATTCCTGGTTCCGAAATGACAGGAATTGACAATCCCGGTTGGGATGACACCCGCGGGGCGTTCAATGAACTGCTGAACATGCAGCTACTAAGTCGGGCCGCAAACCAAGCAGAACGAATGAAGTTTTTAATTGTGGCGGAATTCTCCTCTATCAAAGAGGGGACGAGCTTGAAACGGCGGCGAGACAACTTTAAAAATGCGATGAGGATTATCCGCCATTTTCCAGACAGTGACAAGTCTGTGGGGTTGGTAGTGACCAAGGTGGATAACGAGCAGGAGCAGGACGACAACAAGGTAGTCCAAGATGTGGTGGAACTTTTAAAAAAAGACCTGAAAAAAGTTGACGATCCCTCCGAAAAGGAACTGATTGAACAGCTGATTGAAGCTCAAAATATATTTTTGGTGCGAAAGCCACATAAAGACAAAAACATAGAAAAGGTGCCCTTGAAGCAAGTTCTAGTCGACCCTTTAAATCCTAGGAGGGGCCTGTACCACCAAGATGTTTGCCAAGGCCTGCTGGAATTTTGCAAGAAGTTAAATTATGTTCAGAAGGGTGCTGACACATCTTTAAGAGTGTCGTGCAGTAACGATGCCAACGGCCAACTAATCACGACCGTCTTCCCTAAATTATTAGAGAAAATAAAAGTCCATTTTAATCCTCTTGTTGATGATGCGTTAGCGAAAATCGAGGCGATCGCCAAGTCAACCAAAAAAGAAGAAGAAGAAGACTCGAGCACTTTTCTAAAGTTGGTGGAGGCGCTAAACATGTTGCGAGTGGAGCATTCTCCCAATCAGGAGTGGAGTCTATCCCAGATTTTAGAAAACTTGGCAAAATTGTTTGATTTTACGTTAAAAACCAAACAGCTAGATGGGTTAGCCAATGCAGAGAACCACTTTCGAGAGCTGGATAACATGACGGAGATCCCTGCCGTGACCGGGGTCAAATACAGTGGCACCGCGGACAAGATAAAAATCCTGACGGACAAGTTGATCGAGTTGCAGGAGAATTTTGATGAGGGAAAGCAGAATGGAATCCGAGTTGCCTTGAAGAGACGAATTGGGGAAGGAATCAACAGGCAAATATCTAGTCTGGAGTCTGCCTACCAACAACGACACGAGGCTCTCGTGAATTCTGACGTGTTGCGAGGTCTCGCTTTTAAAAAGTTGGAGGACCACGTGGAAGCGTTAAAAGTAATTTGGGACGAAAAGCAATTGGACAAGTCTAATCCGATGGAGGGGTTCCAGTTGCTGTACCAGAAATTCGGGCTTCCCTTGGCAGACAAGGAGACGATAGAAGGTCTTCAGAAACTTGCTGTGGAACACGGGGGTATAAAGAAGCTGGGGGGACAGGAATACTACCCACAAAAGGTATTGGAGCGATTACCAAAGTTTCTCGCTGAACTGCAACGCAGTGTTCCTCCAAAACAATGGATGGGGGACATACAACAGCAGGTGGGAGCGGACATTCAATTTATTTTGGAATCCTGCCAGAACCCAACCGTGTACCAGTGGTCATCGGACGCATGGAGCTGTGGTTTCGTGGATACTGCTATAGCAAGGTTGTCTTCTCATAACTCCCAGCTGGAACAGTATCTGGCAGAGTTGACCGAAAAATTGGAGACCCCGGATCAGCTGGAAATGGAGGTGGAGATTTCCCATTTTTGTGAAATCCTGGGCATGGAGCATGCAGGCACGTTGTTTGCGGGGATCCTTAGAGGTCAAAAATGGCTAAAAGAAACGGAGGCGTCTGGAGGAGTTTTGAAGGAGGGGGTCTCCAATCTGGCGAACAATCGGAAGGAGCTCCTCGCTTGCTATCAATATTTGAAGGATCTTCGAAAAGTTTGTGGGGAGTCTTACGAGGTTCAGGGGAGGGCCCGCCAATACCAAGAGAAGGGGGTAGGGGGTAAAATGGACGCCAACTTGTTACTCACTGACATTCAAAATCTAACCGGCTTCCGCGAGCGACCTCGCGGGTTAGAGAAGATCTTGGGAGGTGAAATGGAACCAAAAGTCGTGGGGGACCTGTTCCACCAGGCTTTTGACTGCAAATTCTTGGACCATAACAACGATACCCTAGTCATGTTTGGAACGGGCAATGTAGCCTTCCAGAATTGTGAAGAATTTCAACATCGCAACATGTACTTGTTGGCGGGTGACACCGTTTTTGTGGATAAGACCCTCATTAGCCAAAGTGCTAACATACTGTTTATCGGAGGCAAAGCTGTCCAATGCATGGGTTTGCCAAAAATTGTGCTACAGGGAACGTCTGGCGCAGACCCCCTACCAGCGGTCAACGGAAAAACATGGAGTGCCGACGGGAAAGATGGGGATCCAGGTTCTGAGGGTGGGACAGGCGGAAACGTGTACCTCTTCACAGAAAATGTGCTAAACTGTCCAGATTTACTAGTTGCCAGTGTGGGGGGTCGGGGTGGTCCCGGGCAAGATGGGGGCGATGGACACGACGGCACTCCAGACAAGAGAAGCATTGACTATCTGTGTTCATACGTTAACGGAAACTTAATCTTGTTCGATGAGGATTTCAAGAGTATTTGTGACCATTTCTATTTTACCCGTCCAAGTTCACTTCTGCTAGCTCAGGCCAGCGATCTGACGTCAGCTGAGTCGTACGAACCAATGGTGACAAAGCTTCAGCAGCGATTTAATCTGGTAGAGATACTGAAAATCGTTCTCCACTTCCTCCTCACGCATCTTGACAGGGACGACATTCTTACAAAGCACTGCTTCTGCGGTCCTTTCCAAGAGATCACCTCCCCCAACGTCGGCAATCAGGAACTGGAGTATCTTCTTGAAGATTCGTTGGGTGACGAGGCTTGTGGTGCAGTTTGTGAAGTGGTAACCCATTTAAGAAGGAAAGATGACAAGTGGAGAGATACCGTGCTTCAGAAAACAGAGTCACAATTCCCGATGACGAATGATTACGCAGGCGTGCGGTTTCCAATAATTATGGAGTGGAGCAACCGAGCTAGTAAGGCGATCAGGATCCTTCACGAAGACCTGATAGTCGGGACACCTCCGTCCCAAAATCACGAGTTATCCTCATCGGACGGTGGCACAACTCAAGCGTCCAAGAGTACAAATAAAGGGGGTGGCGGTAAAGGAGGGGAGGGGGGTGTGCGGGGTTGTCCGGGTAAAATAGTGGTGCACTCGGGGAGAGGAGAGCAATGGAAACTGAAAGAAGTCCGACGACATGGTTTTCCGGGGATACGAGGGTTCGACGGAAACAAAAGAAAGGTCGCGCATCAGGACACTCGGGATGGACTCAACAACCTGACGAGTAGCGACTCAGCGTGCGAGCAGTGCCCGACTGGTTCTGATTTGTCGGAGGTGGTTGAACCGTTACTGGAATACTTGAAGCTTCCGGGGGATCCAGGACAGCAATTTCAACTGTTTTCCACGCTGGCGACGCATGACTGGGCGATGGAGCACGTGCTAACGACAGAAACTTTTGTGACGGCTTATCAGAATCTGCTACTCCTCCACTGCCAGCGGGGTCCCTTCACGGAACGTCGGTTGGAGGTGGAGCAAGAGTTCCAGAAGCACTTGCGAACATTTCAGAGTGTTCGGGAGTTGGGGGCGGAGGAGGATCATGTGATCACCATATTGTTGGCCAGCAGTCAGTTATTAACGGAAAACATCCAGCGGTTCAAGAACGCCCCCAAGTTAATTTACGATCTAAAGGCGGAGCTCAAGCATAGTAGGGATAGGTTGGAGGAGCTCCACCACTCCAAGAAAATTGTCGAGTGGACAGACAACCACTTGTCGTTCCAAAAGCTCTTAGAAGAAAAAATCCGGCAGACGAAGGTGTCCTTGAATAAGGACGTCAGAGATGCCGTTGAAGGCATCCGCCGGGGGTTCCAGCAGCATATGGAAACACTTGAAGAAGAATTGAGGACGTGCGAAAAGTTACTCGAGGAGCGGGCCTTTTACGAGCGGGGGGAGAAGATTGTACAGGCGGTGGGACTACTTTTGTCCGTACCCTTCGCCTTTTTATTGCCGATGGTCGCCCCCGCCGGGACATCCAAAATTAGTATGGCAAAATACACAGTAAAGGCTAGCTCATGTCTTGCTAACATTTTCAAGGAACTGAAACCTGACTGGATGGCGCCGCCAGCGGTGACCCTCAATGAACTAAATAATCGAAAATGCTTGTGGCTAAAATTACAAAACAGCGTCCAGAGACAGCGAGAGCTTTTAGAGGAGGCGATTTGTCTCGAACCCAAGCTGAAGCTGTCGTTTGGGAAATTTTTGAAAAAACTCGAAAAGGTCCGGGAGGAGCTGACTTCTTGCAAAATTGCGAGGGACGGCTGGTTAACCAAGGTAAAAGGTGCGGTGGGGCTGGGACCGAAGGAGAAAGCCGATTCGGAAAAGATTCACTTGCAGAACCTGTTGGCGTGTTTGGAACAGTTGGATAAAATCAGAGGGGAGATATTTGAAGAGCTGGACGCGAAACGGAACGCTTGTACGAAAGACAAGCACAAAGAATTAAAGTCTCGGCTGGACATATTAAAGCACGACCTGTCAATGATGGACTGGGACGACACCCTTTTTAAAAAGACGAAAGGCGGGTCACTTGAAGCCATAAAGGAGTTCTTTCTCCGACAGAAAAACATCGACTTGGCAAAAGAGAGGAGGCGGAACGTGCAGGCGAAATACGTGCCGGAAATAGATGAACTTGTGACCTGGGTGCAGGTCTTCCTGGAAGCGGAGGACGGCCCAGGGGAAGGTACATCCCTGTGGAAATTTAAGGATGTTTTGGGGAATGCCAAAAACTATTTGAAGGGCTTTGTGGAGAAACTGCCTTCGGAAAAGGGGCTGCTGGACAGCTTCAAGAAAATTGACCGCGCCCTGGACATGCACATTGAGGCGTGGGAGTGCATTCGAAAGTATCGGGATGATAAAGACACGGCGGCGTTTATGGCGAGAGCTTGTTCTGCGGATGTGAACTACAGCAGTCTGGAGATCGGGGAGGAGTTAAAAAGCAAACTTTCCAAGATTCAGTTCCTGGTGTACGCGCACCTCCTTCTGATGCGGTTTCAGGGGACGAAAAATGCGTTTGAGCAGTGGTGCTTTCCCTACGCGGAGAGGTACTTGGAGACAAAAAAACCGGATATCGACCAAGTGGAAGGCCTATTTTCCGGAGAATTGGGGAAGTTGGCGGAGGACAGGATTTTGGATAAGGTGGTGGAAATGGCGGGAAAAGCGGCGGGAATTGTGAAATATTTCGGGGATGAGTACGGGGAGTCTGTGTGTCGACGGGAGAAGAAAGACGACGTGTGGACCCAATTGAAATTTTTGGGGAGCGTGTTTGTGGAGACGGAAGTGCAACCCCTGTTCACATGGAAAGCGGGGGAGTGGAGGGACTCCATTTGGAAGCTGTTTTCCGGGCTCCCCGTCCTGTTCAAAGCGGACCCCAGAGGAGAGCCGAAGAAGAAAGCGGCGGTGAAAGTGAACAAGAACGTGGACTTGCGGTTTATCTACACCGGGGGGACCCAGGCTCGAGCGGACTATCAAGAAGCGTTGAACAAGCGGCTGGGGAAATGTCGGTTGGAGATGACCTTCCATGGGAATTCCCTGTATCGGGTGGAGGAGGACTACTATATTCTCCAGGGAGACAAAATCACGTTGTTTGGGAATGTGGCGACGGGGGAGAATATCGATCGAGCGGACGCTATAGAGAATAACGATTCCCGGACTAAAATGAAGGATTTTGTGATAAGTCCTTACGGAACGTGGACATTTAAACTGGTGTCCGCAGACAACCGTCAGAATGGTAAAGCTGCTTTTGAGGAACTGGCCGACATGTTTGGACATTGTGTGGATATCGAGTTGGTGGGGATGGGGTACTACTTAAACGAGGAGATTACTGGTTGGGACAATGAGAAACCTCGAAATGTGGGTCGTTACTACGCGCCGGTCAACTGGGAGGAGTACTCGGGGGGTGCAATGACAGGACGGGAGTCTCCCTAATTGTGAGGTTATTTGAATCTAAATTAAAAATGGTCAAGGCTATATTATTAAATAAAAAATGGAGATTATTTGTTTAGATTAGTTTTACAGTCATTCCCACTTTTAGAATCGAGCTTATGGTATTTCCATTATGGATACGTTCCAGACTCAATGGGGCTGGCCGGACTAAAGCCCGGTCATAAAAAGTTAAAAATCATTACAATGCAATAATGTGCCAATTTTAAGATGCTAGAAAAGAGCAAATGAGAAAGTTAAATATTTCAAACAAAATTAAGTTTTGTCAAAAAATTGCGTTACTGGTGTAATTAGGTGTACCGGATATGACTGATACTCGTAGAGATTACCCATCTGCTTTTAAAATACTCTTAGTCAAGGGTTTTACCCCACTGCCATTATTTTCCAAATATGTATACGATATTTTTAAAATTTACAGATTACAGATAATTAATTGATTATCAGAAATAGTTAAGTCAACTATTGTGAAGGCATCTACGCTTTTATTACTGCATGTGTAGCACAATCGGGTCAGATATTTAGTCACTGAAAATATTAAATTTTGTATACACCATGTCTTAACAGCAACTAAGACTTTTATCTTATATTGTGGGGGCCTCCCCTTTAATTAGGACCGTGCTCAACTAAGGTGCCACAAATTAAAATTAAAAAATGTTGACATATCGTTTCCATAGCTTTAATGACTTGAGATAACTTTAATAATAAATATGGCAATGGCTTTAAAAAGTTTTGAAATGTATGACAATGACAATGCAATTAAAGAAAATTAAAATAAGTTAGTTAAAATACGTAGTTAGAATTCTGTATGTTAAAAACGTATGATGTATACAGCAGAGCAATTATACTTTTGCAAAGTTTATTTCTGTTAAAACACATCTAAAACAGCAGATAAAATATGCGATGGCGATTCAAGTGCAGTAGAGGAAATTTGAAACTTCGTAATCGATTTTTTAAGCGCATTTATAAACACACGGACGGCTGGATACGTCCACTGTGCTTCATCACAGTCTTTATATTCCACGAAATAATCAGACTTCAAGGATTCCAGCCAGGGAAACTGGCTCGGTAAATATTTCAGCATTACGGCAAAGGCACAAAAGAGTACTATTGTTATATCCGGGAAAAGACGAAGAAAATAGCGTATATACGCTTCCTCATTGAACACATCTGTTTGTGTCCCGGCGTCGGCAAATACATCATTCCACAGCCCCTCAACCAAATCATCAGAATGTGCTTTCTTATCACGAATCACCTCCAACAACGACTGGAGGGAAGTTTTTTGATACTTTTTCTTTCCCTTAGACTCTCTCTCCAGGAGTCGAGAATCCACTTTCCCGCACCAGTCGAATCGACTCCCCACGTAGACAGACGTGCGCATTTTTCTGTACGCAACATCAATAAATTCCCACAGTTGCTGTGGACAGAGGCGCAATTTGCACATGAATTCCAGTACTTTTCCCTCCGACCAAAACAGGGGATGCGTACGCACTTGAGCAATGGAGGGTCGGCCAGTGGGATTATGTTGAAACATCCAAAATAGGAGGTGTTCCGCTGTTTCCATGTCGGGGACGTTCAGACGCTGACGTTTATATTTGGGATTCTTCATATTCACAGTAGTTTTATTGTTTTCGTTGAAAGGATGCTTCCGATCTGCTGCCAAGCAAGTATACATTACTAACCCCAAAGAGAATATGTCCATATCTGTCGTATTTTGAAAGGGACGTTCCTCATCCAGTGCAATGAGCACCTCTGGTGCCATCCATCGCCAGGTTCCCTTTCCCCATGATATAGTACCACTTTCATTCGACGTTTTTCTGCTCATCCCAAAATCTCCAATTTTGGCAATAGTCTCGTCTTTGTACTTAAATATAATTATATTTTTGGGTTTAATATCGCGGTGAAGTATTTGACGACTGTGAAGGAACTCCAGCCCCTCCACACAATTTTTCAAGTATCCCAGTATCTTTTTTCGGTCTTTGATGTGGTCCAATTTATCCATCTCCTGTTGTAAATTTCCATCTCCTAATTCTAGAGCCAAGTAGCAACTGCCATTTTCCTGATCCCAGTGCAACAACTGCACTACGTGCACGGCCTTGGTGCACTTGTCTTTCAGAAAGGACTGACCAATGGCTAGCTCGTTTTCATAAATTTTAAAATTTTTACAATTTACAATTCTGTAGATTCATTGCCCAAATATCCCTTAAACACCTGTGACGATGCACCATCTCCCAGATTTTTACGTGGGTCGTAGTAGTAGTGAATTTTGGAGTTGGATACATTAATTAGAACCGGATACTTAACCGGTGTGCCCGAATCAGACCTTTCTACACCAATTCGGGGTCTCTTCATACTTGGTGGAAAACTAGTGTCTACACTCATGTTTTCATAATTTTCTTCGTTTCCTTGGTGGCTACCACTAACCTGCATGTCTATACTCATTGGTTCAGAGGTGACGCTTAGCCTCGGAGTATTTTCATTGTCGCTATTGTGTCGTTTCCCGGACGAACCTGGCTTTTCCTGCATAATAAATGACAGGAACACAAATTGTGTAAAAACCAACGTGACAAGGACTTCATTTGAAATTTCAATGTTGAAATCACGGGGAGCTATTTCATGTAAAGTAATAATTTGTTACCAGGGCAGTAACGTCATCGTCATCTTCCTGAGAATGCGCAGTGGTGGATAATAAAGTCATCTCGGTTTCATTGCTACTAATTGTGGTGTCATTATTCGTCATTTCCATATTACTATCCGACCTTCCCGATGAAGAGTCCATGTTGCTTGGTTACGCGGTGAAAAATATGATTCTGACCTGGCTACTCATACAGATAGACAAGCAGGATTTATATCGGGTGCCAAACAAATTAAAATGCTGTGCTTATTTACAAGAAAAGGATTCCAGCGATAGCTGAAGGAATTTCATAGTCTGTCATAATGGAAGGAATCCAAAAAAATGAATTAAAAAAATTAAATGGTCACGGTTTTTAATGAAATTTTGTAATACTGTGTATGATTTGAACGACATTTGAGGACATTTTTTGGATTTTTTCTATTTGTCTATTATATTTTTCTATTTTAATTGCGTTAATACAAAATTTATTTTATCCATTTTCCTGTACTTTGGAATTTTTACATTAAACTAAAATGTAACCCACCAGCTTTTTTGCTTTTCTAGTAGGGACAGGTGGAATACCAAAGATAAACTGTTTTGGATAAGTGAGAAAACGTCCAGAATCCAGAGTTTTATGTGATGGGCTTTGTTCGCGCCAATGCATTTGGACAAAATTGGAACAACAAAGTATTAGTAGTGTATACAGTATTGCATGAGATTTCTTGGTTTTGAAGCATCTTAATGGGGTCTCACATTCTTCATCCGTGTTCAATGCAGAATGTGTTTTAATCTTCTGTTGGCAAAATTGGTATTTACACTCTGTAAACTTGCTATAAGTACACCCTTTCCTTTTTAGTTTTACTACTGTAGCTCCAGTATTTGTCATTATTTTT
>JAHZNE010007189.1:0-16041 GCA_027744055.1 Callyntrura sp. NNG-2020 | reverse complement strand
GGAAGCCGCCTGTATCAGCATATATAAACACAATATTATTTTTATCTTTTTACCGGAGATGGTTGCCATGACGATCCAGATGCAGATGAAATCTTTTTCACCTATTTTTATTCTCTCCCGTCTCCTTGAGCACCAAACCTTTTATGCCTGCTTGTACTCGAGGATTTTCCATCAACCTCATTCTTTTTTAAGGACTCCCATCGTCGAGATTCATTTACTGAACGACTGGTAGTTTACTTTACGAAATAAAGTGCATCAATCAAATTCACTACAGGCCATTTTATACCGGCCAACGATGAACAAACAGGTAAAACATATGCGCCATCCAACATATATTATCTCCTACATCCATACCCCCACCCTTGTGTTATTTTAACGAAAAAATGAAATAAAAACACACACGTACGTTTCCCGGTACACTTTCCTCTCTCTCTCTCTCTCTCTCTCTTCCTCCACCACCACTCACAGAGACCCACATGCCCGTTCCTGATAGACCCCCATTAAAACAAAAGCAATTCATCACGCCGCGTCCCATAACAATGGAACGTAACAAACCATTTCCATTCACGTCACTTTATTCAATACTCCCTTCTTTATCCGTCCGCTGTCGATATTACTTGCTCACATGAGCCTCCCATAAACACACACACACACACAAACACACAAACATACAGCAGCAGAGTGACACCAGTGCAGGTTTAAGCAGGTCCACGACGTTTTTTCCCAACAACAAACTTGCTCAGCGGAAATATTTTTATTTGATGGATTTGTGCCTACAAACGTACCCATTGCATTATTGCTTTTCTTCCTCCTCCCCTCGCGATGCATTCAATGTCGCTATAAAATGCACATACACGTTGCCATTTACTCCACTACAACGCACTATTAAAGCCAAAAAAGAATAGAAAGCCGTCCTTAATTTCCCTCATTCGTTTACATTCCGGAAAAACAGTTGAGAAATGAGATGTGGTGGTGACGTGACGGCGGTGGTCTTTCTGAATGAATGCACCCGCCAGGAAAAAAACACAAATCCCACACTGCATACTATTACGCTCCTTAATGCTATATAGCTTCAGACCCAGAGTGCATTTAAAACCCCACGTCGTTGTGAGAGTCAAATACAGAGTGCATTTGAAAAGTGAATATAAATGCAGTGTACACGTTTCCTTGTTTTTTCTCTCGCTTTTTTATGAACTCCTGGTGCAGGGATCTCCATTGTTGAGCATTTTTTTAAATACAACAGACCCGTAAATGCACGCATGCATGCACGTAATACAACTTACAACGTTAATTATTTTTTATGGGCTTCCGGCTGTGCGTGCATACAGTGCGTTCTAAACAAGCTTTAGCTTAAAAGCCCCCGCGCTCATTCCCAGTTATTGAATCACTCACGCGCGCGGGAATATTTAAGTTGAACCCACCACCACCACGACCGTTTTTAATAATGATAGGATACACGAGGTCGTTAAGAGTGCACTTTCAATAGGAATACGCGTACTTGTGTGCATGTCCGCGTACATTTGCTTTATTTATGCGCCGCACGGTATTTCCAGAGTAAATATCATATCCACCTAAAGATAATAAGGGAGAGAGTGTCACGTGTTCCAGCGATAAAAAAGGTTAAACTATTTTAACCGTTCAGTAACTAACGCACACATCCACACTCGTTCATAAATAAATACGACAAGAAATAATAAAGGGTTCTGCTGGAAGCAACCGACTCTTTATTCAAAAGTGGAAAGAGCTCAGCATAAATACAGGAGGGAAGGAGAAGTTAAGAAAAAAGGCCGCTTTGAAACCTGAAGGCAGAGATTTATGAAAATCAGAGAGAGGGACCCAACAAATCCCGTATTCTTATGTACACAATAACCGGTATGCATATAAGCTGAGCTCTCTCTCTCTCTCTCGATCCTTTTTCTACCCCGTTTCTGTGTATTTACGTAACAGGGAGTGGGTCGGGTAAAAAACGATTTTCCTCACTACTCCTCTAAAGTCAATCACGTATAAGACGTATCATAAAAAAGTTACTTTTGAGCTGCACCGAGTACGGGCTCTATTTAAAAATGATACCTCGCCGGTCATATCTGCACTCTCCACATGTGAGTCATCACATCCTCCGTCAAGCGTGGTGGTCTGTCTCTCATTTTGTACGATAGGTGTACGATACCCGTTTAAAAAACTACAATAAATTACCCACTACCCGTCCCTCTGTACCCAATTGCACTTATCCGTAACGCAAAAGAAAAAAAACTTCCGGGGATAAAAAATGACAGTCTTTAACGAGAACGTATAACCTGCATCCCTTTTCCCACCGGTGGAGGTGCTACCTTGTAATTATCTTCCTGGGCAGTTTATCCGTAACCCCCAACTCCGCGTTCTCCTCGGTGGTGCAGTGACAAAGATGTGTGGTTACGCCGGTAGATGCAGAACGGGTATTTAATCACGAAACAACAGTAACCGTGTAATTTACTGTTTTCAGCGTCCCCGATGCGTATCACGTGACACAAGTCAATACGTTCGCATACGTACTAGAGATTACGATCAGCCCCGTCCCTGAAAATTGGAAGGAAGAGAAAAAGTGGTACACCTATTATTATTATTTAAAAAAGCGAAAGAACGAACCAGTTGTTTGTCGCTTCCTTTACTGCTTGCTGGTTAGTATAACGTAGATCCCCGTGACAAGGCCATTTTAATAGTGCTTGTTTCCCCCCGAAAATACTAGTTATTTTACTGCCTGACATGTGTCTCCCGTCTACCACATTGACGTATTATCATCATTTTATTACCTCGTAAAACCGTCTCGTTCCTTTATACCAAACACTTGGTTCTCTCTCTCTCGTGCTTTCTCTCTGTTACCCCGCGTTGAGAATAGAGAATAGAGAGAGACCCGATACAAAAAAGGCCGTAAAAAAGAGCAACAGCAACGCATATAATAGTATCCCCATTTTTTTATCAAGCTTGTTACGAGAGGATTATCGTTCATAAAAATAAAAGAAAATCTTTTCTCCCTTCAACTTTCTATTACTGCCAGCTTATTATACACGCTTCCTGTCTTACACAACGACCCAACAATCTCCACAAAAGAAAGGCGCGACGACGAGTATTTTTAAAGAATAAAATATCGGGGTAGTGACGCAACGTCGCTTTCTGACTCGTACTACGCTACATGCACTCTCTCGTTATCTACCGTTAACTAAAAATAAAGAGAGCGAAAAACGAAAGAGAGAGAAACAAGAAAGAAAGCAGTAGTAGAGGTAGTAGTAGTGAGTGTAGTGATGTTAAGATACTTTGATTGCGCGAGCAGCGTGTATTTCCTGGTCGTTTATTTCTTTCAAGATTGATTGTTTACAGAGTCTTTATCACTGTTTACCTTTGAATACTGCCAGAAATACGGACCAGAAAAAAAAAGAGAAAACGTACGACGTTTCTACTCGTAATAAGGTGCAACCGTTTTTATACACAGTTTACCAACTGCGGAAAGACGTTAGAGCGCTGTAATAAGCATCATGTGGCGCGGTCCCATTTTTCGTAAGAAAGCGGATAGGAAGCTGAGTAAAACTGTCAATGTTCTAAAAAGAAACGCTTTCCTCGCTTGTTTTTCCGTTTATTTGGAAATGCTGACGTCGCTTATTTTATTGCCTCGTCACTGCCTTGCACACACAGAGAATCTGCGTCGCGTAGAAAAACGACTTTCTGTTTGTAGTGTAGTAGTGTCTCTTCTTCTTCTCTTCTTCTTCTCTGCCGCGAAAAAAGCCAGGAAAGCAAGAGTAATCTGTTTGCGCCAAGAAATCCAATAATAAAAATGACTTGAGAAAGGTGGAAACGAAAGAAAACTAGTTTTCCGGGTTTTTTTCTATTTTTTTCAGATGTTTGCCAACCGGATAGGACGAATCAAAAGAGAAGTAAACGGAAAGAGAGAAAAAAAATTCGTTTTGAAAAGTGTTTGCTTTTCCTCACATTTCATCTTTTCCCATTTTCCCACAACCTCCACGAATACAGTGGTTAAAAGTCCCCGTAAAACGGTGTGGTAGCAGTAGTGCGTACACACTACTGCTGTGTATGTGCACTCATTCTCGCGAGAAAAATGTAAACTTTCATTACGAATATTACTCCGAATGGGATTTCCTCCTTAAAATCGTAACACGACACATTTTTTTCAATAAACTTGATTGAAAGACAAAAATACGTGTCGCACCGAAAAATTACTCTGAAAAAAAAAGTAGTTTCGTTCGGGGCTACGACATATTAGTCCCCCCACCACCACTACTCCCGTCAATATTTACCCGTATTTTCCCAGGTTATTGGAAAATACTCGTTTCTCTCCTCCTCACATTGGGCGCAAGAGAACGACGAAAATGAAAATGGAAACTGACAAAATTGCGTCCCCAAAAATAGATTTCTCCGTAAAATTTTACGAAAACCAAATTTAACGCGGATGATTTTCGTTATTAAATCTTAATAATTTCCTCCTCTCATCTCCTGTTTGCTCTCCGTAATTACGCGATACAGTGCAAATACCAAAGCCAACGTATGAATCCAAAAATCGTGAGACGGAAAATAAAACGTAAAAAAGTCCCTCCTATTTCGCTTATAAACTGTAAGCAAGCTAAATCATCGTACAACGGATGTAATAAAGCAGTACGAACGTAAAGTGCATTTTTCTGAAAAGAAATTTCTCCTCCCGAAACACAAGTGCAAGTGCACACAAAAAAATCTAAAAAAAAAATGGAATGTTTCATCGCACAAGATATGAACAAAACCCCGTATACACTCCCACATGGTAAGCTCTCACCCATCGCATTCATGATTCATGATAATATATCTTGTTCCTCTCCCTCCGATAACCCGCACTTTCTTGTTCCTTTTTTTTATCCCGTACAACACGAGCACTTCCGCACATGCTTTTTTTCTTCTCGGGAAATAAAATATGTATGTTGAATGCACGACGGGCGCACCGTATAAATTGTTATGCAAATGGTCCCAGTTTCCTCAATCGGGATCCTGGGTAATGCGTACAAAGGACCAATGAAATATCCAAACAATGCGACATTTTTACACTTTCCAGTGTTTCCCCCGCTTTTACCCAACTTAATGCAGTCTCTTATACGTTTTGGCAGCATGCTCCAACGTCGCGTATGAATTAAAGAATATGCATTTAATGCCGTTACTTTGACAACGCATAAGCATAAAACTCCACCAAACTATAATGCATCCACACGTAGGTATTTTGATTTGGCGTATAAATTTTAACTGCAGTCAGTTCTGCTCTAGAAGGGAGCGGTTCGATGCAGAATAACCAGAGTACGTACGGTTGGGGTATTAAGGGGATCTAAATCAACAGCATTGTGGCATAATAGGTATTTCATCATTATCCGAGCTTGATGAAAAATATTAATATTTTGACACTGAAAAATAAATTTTTATCAAGGTTTTAAACCGCAGTAATACCGTCACTCTGCCACCATTATTCGTTCCCGCTTGTTGGTACTGCAAGCGAATACCTACAATGTGGAGTGATGTCTTCATCCCCGTTTCAGTTTACTGCGGCGTTAAACTAAAGCGTTAAAGCATTAAATAATATTTGCTTAATATTGTAAATAAATCTATTAATCCATCATTTCTAAATTTCTTGAAATTCTTTCTGAACGCCGACAATTTCTGTTCTAGTATTTACAACTGCAGAGTGTGTATGAGGATCTAGGACAGTATAAATATTTCCGAGTTTCAACAAAAAATATTACTCCACTTTTAACGTTGAAAATAAAAGCTTCACATCAGAACTACCAACAACTATTTCAGATTGTACCTATCAAAGGCAGACATCTTAGTACCCTTATGACGTTTACTTGCACGTTTCAGTTTATTGCGGCGCTAAATTTAATCATGGAATAATAAAATGCCAAAATTGCAGATTCCTTCATTTTTATTTCTTGAAAATATTTTCAGAAGGATTCCGAACAGCATATTGTGGATTGTGTTAGAGTGATTTAAAACGGACAGTTCTTATTACTATTACATTCTACCGGTGCTACTACCAACCGTATTAAACTGTCGACTAAAAATTTACACATTTCGTTCTAATTAACTACGAAATCTTATTTGAAACCTCCCGCTTAGTTATATCAATACCCCTCGTTTTATTTAACTGCGGCGTTAGACTTGATCAATATAGTACCTTCCCTCAAAGACATATCATTCCCTCCTATAAATACCTCCCCTTTCGTAAGTAAATAACAAAAGCGTAAACGACGCAATACAAGCAGATAAATAAACACGGGTAATCACGAAATCAAATACGTGTCGTGCAAACAGAAGGAAGCGAACAGGAAAATATAATGTGATCAGTTTCCCTTCCACTTATTTTACTCTCTCTCTCTCTCTCTCGCTCTCTCTCTCTCTCTCTCTCTGACCGTGGACGTTGTCGAGAGCTCTCTCCTCCTGCTGGTGTCATCGAGTACGGCAACACATAAAGTTAAAATGTGACAACCCGTCAAAATTCAAACAACAGCGACAAAGTTTGCACCACCGCAATCAACCAATTATCACTCTACCACTCCTGTTTTCCCGTCACGACGACGAAATTCAAATTCAAAATACAAATACGCAGCATACCTAACTAACTTGAAAGGTAGCAAAAATGAATTTCCATTCCAAGAACACGCTAAAACGCACAAAACCAAAGTTTGCTCCCACTACTGTCACTCATCCCCCCACACACGCACACACCCAAACCAGTGTGGCAACAGCCGGTAAAAGTTAAATCAAGCGTACGTACGCACGGTTCTACACCCGCCGATCGTTAAACTTGAAAGCGACAGCACATTGCATCGTACGTGCAGCACATCGCACAGACCTTGAAAATACACGTAAATTAAGATAAACAATCACAGAGGATGTTTGTATTAATAATGAGCAGTGATCATCCGTTTCTGTTACCATGATACGCCGTTTGTAATAAATAAATAAACGAAAGAGCCCAACCAAAACGTAGCGATTCCGCTGGCACGTCTGTTAGGTATCCACACGATACCCATGTTCGTACGTATGAAGCAACTCTCTTAACATATGGTGCATGAAGGAGTAATACGCCATTCCTAACGTTAATTCGGTATATTTAAACTCCCCGGAGAACCCTACGTGAAAATGCTTGAGATTTTTCTAATTACACAAAGAGGAGTGCATCTAACATGAAAGAACACACGTGGTTCGTATCCAGTCATTCTATAACTACAACACATACACCCGTACATTGTTATCATCCAAGATAAGCGCTAAAATATTAAAAGAAGCTTGAAATAGTTTCATTTGCGTTTCAAACAACTTTATTTATACACCTGACGCTTGTCTGCCGAAAACGTCTGACCTGACGCGACCGCTTCCCCACACAAAATATATATTTTCCCTTTTCCTAGCCTACTTGTCATTTTTTCGAGGGCCGACTTGGTTAAGCAACCAAAAAGAAAAAAAAATCGTGTGTTTGACTGCCTGACTGTATATGTATGTTAACGTGAAAGCTAACTAGCCAGGAGGTCTAAAATGCACACGCACCCTTGAGTATAACAAGCTTTGTCTTTTCGGAAAGCACACTTTATAATAAATGCAGACGTTGATTCCCCATTTTTTTATTACAACGTAGTGCTGTACACACAGAGAGAGAAGAAAAGTAAACTGGTGTGCAATTACTGGAGAGAATAAAAAAAAACGTGCCGTGCAAACACAGACTGTACGCGCGGTTCACAAGTAATGCAGGGGCGATATAGCATTTGTGTAGAGTAGCCCATATTCGACTCCAGCAACGATGATGTGCATTTTTCGGTGTGTTTGCGTTTAAGTTTTTCTTACCGGCTTTTATACCTTTTGAAGGATCGCCTACAATTTATCAACAGGGAAAAATACGTTAAAGCGCGGAAAGGCGATTTATTTGCTGCATCACTTTCTCTCTGTATAAAAAAAGGTGTAGTGTAGTAAGTAGTGTGCAGAGAGAGAGAGAGAGAGAGAGAGAGAGAGAGACCTGTCATTGTCAGTCTTGCTTACACCATCACCGCGAGGCAGGAATTAGTTGTCATTATTGTAATCTACTGCAGAGGGGGAAACGGGAAGATTGAATAATATAAAGATTGCTGATTTATGTGTCTACTTATTAGCTACACTACGACGACTCATAAGTGCATTACGAAAAACTAGTATGCATGTATGCGAAATGGTGTTAAGCCAGAGAAGCAGTTACATCTTCATGGCAACGTATCTCTAAATCCAGGATGGCTGCTGTTGGAAAGCGGATGAAAGATGGAGATACCCCGGGCACGATATACACAAGTAGTGCTTGTTATGTATAAATCTTTCACTTTCTCCTTTCCCCGAAACAAGTTTCTCGCAGTGACATGTGATGTAGTAAGTATAATGGAACCTGCTAAAAACAGACAATAACGGTATAATGAGATGATAAATTATCTAGCACGAAACTGGGACACAAATGGGTAGCCAAACAGTAATAATACATAATGGGCTAAAACACTTTTCCTGTTTCTTCCACGCAAAACGTGTCAGCACAATTTGTACACAACACTGCAGAAACAACGAGAGGTAAGACAGGGTTAACAACTACCCTTGTCGCTAGCGCGAAATACAGGCAAAGCCATACACGGAACAAGAATGTACGTACACGAGTTCAGGTTCACGATAGAGAAAATGTTTCAGGGGATCTGTTATTGTTAAAGTAAAACACAAATGTGAATGTTTCGAATTTCTCCGCTAATCCCGATTCTACTGTCAGGAATTTCTGCAAAATTTTGTAAGCCCACCTTAAACCACTAATCTTTCAAACGCAACAGCTTTTAAAATTACTAAAACTGCTTCATCACTTACAATTTCCAACACTAATACTAATTAACAACCTTTCATTAAAATTAGTACATAATATGCCGTTTTATTATGTGGAACGACGTCAGAGTTGGGCAGTCCATCGAGCGTCGTAGTCTGGTGTCCCCATGTAGCAGTGAGGTATCCGGTATCAGGTCTGTGTCTTTTGGTGGCCCGCGCAACCCTGCATAATGTTTGACGAAATGCTAGTAAAAAAATTGTATTTTCAAAGGAAAGTTGTTAATTTCATACCCACCCGCTGAATAACACGGTACGAGCGTATACCCGATATCTTATTGAACTTTGTGTGTCACTCCGGTCCCGTGTATGCGTGAATATTCCGATAATATTGTCCGTGCAGCCAGGGTCCTGGCTACACGGACAATAGGAAAAAAACCCAAAGTAATGAAATATTCCCACCATCCTTCAGCAGCCTATACGTGTAGATGATCTATAGAGATATAATGTGAGTTGACATGGTGATAGCACGGAACCTTGCTCGTTTAGCCTTCTAAACTTTAGTGAAGGTAATATGTTTTCCAATCCCACATGTCATGCTAAAACAAATTTGACCTTTTCCTTTTGAACTAGCCTTCTTTTCCAATACTCATAAAGCCCGACCATTTTTAGGAATCGATGTGTACTAAAAGGGAAGAGATTACAACGAGAGGACATAATAAAAATGGCGTCTTTTACGGGAAAGCCCATTAGCTCGTTCAGCGTTTCACAGTGTCGTGCAGAGAGAGAAGAGAGAGAGAGAGACCAAAATGTTCACGGATAGTTGGGCACATGGAAAGGAACAAAAGGGAAAAAAGCATTACACCCGACATTTCATATCTCCTCCTTATAACGACCACGGCGAAATGGAAGTGCGGTAAAGTGATATGAAAACGATACGAATACCCGTGCATGTAGGTCACTGTCTTTTTTTGCGTGGATTCATTCATCCTAACACAGAGTGTCTACTTTCCTCATGCTTGTATACGAAACACACGCGTTTATTACACGTGGCGAGCATCAAAAGACTTACCTGCAAAAAAGGAGAGAGAATTATTGGAAAAAGGAAAAGTGGAACCAATAGGTCACTTTCCCAGAGACACATTTCTCCCCGTTGGACAAGCCAATCCATTAAAAAAATAAAGAGCCCCGATGAAATTTCCCCGGTCCACGTTTAATTGTGGAGAGTCCTTGACTTTTAAAAATTAAAAGACCTTTGTACTTTTACCTTGGGCTGCTTCTGTCAGACACATCAAACCGCAGAAGACACATACTTTGTTTATTTGGAAAACTGTTCCTCTGGGATCAAAGGAAGTAGCAACTCTTTCCTTTCCCGTGGTTTCCCACCATTCTTCGAACAGAGAAAAAAAACTTGATCTTTATTAACTAAAACAAAACGGTTGCTACAACCGTACCCGTAAGAAAAGGACCGACCGGAATAGCCGTCAGGCCCAGTCTGATGTTTACTTGTAGTCTCGCCGCACGTGTTAACCGGTTGTCTGTCTGGAAAAAGTAGACTCGGAGGAAGAAACAAGAAACGAGTCATGATCAAATCATGAACATGAATCATTGAACAGATCCGCCGCATGCAAATAACACAAAAGTTGGCGATATTAACTACTAGCAAGGCAAGACGTGCTCCGTTGCGTAGCAACCAATGATAACCTCGCGTGTGTAGCGTGCGCTACCTCCGCGCTGAATTACAAAAAGAAGTGTTCTTTCCGGCGAATGACAATCCAATACAGATAGTTCCTAGGTTGAGAGCAGTTGGGTTTGAAATACGAACAACCGGGAAGAAACTTAAAAATGCAAAATGGTAAACGCTAAAGACGGTAATCTGGACGATGCGTGTGCTGCACGAGGAATTATCATATTGTAAATTGTGCGTAAATGGGATACTGCCGAAATGATAACGATGACGACGAATGAAATGGGTGGAATATTGAAAAAGGTCGGAGCACTTGGGTGGAATGAAATCGGCGACACAATGTTGCGTGCATGCACAAAAATTGAATGGAAAATATTATTAGGGAAATAGTACTACGCTATTTGTTTCCAAAGAAACTTTGGTGTTGATGCGGTCTCTTCACGAACTACTTTCCCCTATGCACTATGAAGTAATCAAATTGAACCGTATGAGTAATAATAATGCAGATAACGAGGAAACTTCCGGAAACAGTGCAATCTTGACAAGTCTTGTGAAAACGAAATTTTAAAACGGCAAAGCAGTAACTGCTGAAATGAACACAACGCCAGACGCATTAACCTTAACCTCGCGTGTTTGCTGTCGCGGACCCTTTTGAGAACCAACAGCAATGGTGTAAAACTGTTCATGTGTGTAGAGTGGAAGGTATTTCCCCGCAAACTGGAAATTCTTTTTGCCGAGCCAAAATAAATAATCCCGTAAAAAGACTGAAAAAGGAAAGCTCGATGTTCTATTTATTTACATAATGATTGATTTTCTAAACAAATGTTGTTATATTCTATTCTGCTTAAATAACTAGTTACACATTAAAATGTTTATAATTTGTAAAGTAATTATGTATTAATGGGCAGCGCACTAGCTAGAGAAATCTACGCAGTAGCCCATGCGTGGAGTAACACTGAAAAAGAAGAGCAGTTTTAACGTGTATCATACAGTAGTGAACATCCAACCCCCAATTTATTGACAACACTTCTCACCATATTTTTATACATCCTACTAAAATTTGTACACATCATTCACTCCATTTACCTTACACTTACAATTCTAGACAATTCGTAATTTCATAATATCTGGATTAGTTAAAATTGTACACCGATGCCACATACACGCATTATTTACTAGCTGCAATATGTACACAAAAAACCCGACAGATTTTTAGGAAAAATACTTCTTGACGCGTCATCACGATCCTCCTCCTCATGTTTACCCAAATTCACAAATGGCATTTATAACCCTTTCAACTTTCCCAATCGGAAAAAGAAACTCGACAAAACATTTTGTACGCTTCAGTGTGCACGAAAATGCCAAATAACCACGAGATTCCTCCCTACGTCAAAGTAAAAACGAACGCAAAAAATAAAAACGAAGAAAGTCGTGCAGGATGACAGGTTCAGGGGCATTTCACTACAAATGTACAATCGACTTTTACATAATTATCACGTACGTATCGTGCACACTTACAATGTATTCGCAATAAACGTATTTACAGGGGGCCTTCACATACACCCGTAACCCACACCCGGAATTGGTACTTTCGCTCAGTATTTAAAAGGGATTTCCACGATATTTTTAAAGAATGAATTGTGTGCAAGCCCTGCTGACTAACATTTATAGCGTATACGAGAATTTCCTTTGAAATGCCTACTCATCTACAACTGTATCGATATACTTGCTCGATTAATTTTTGTAAAATATGTACAAGATGAATTAAAGATGGTGAGTTGCTAAAAGATTTTCCTTGAAAAGGTTCTTACGGGATAAAGTATTTTTTTCGGTATGTACATGGTAGAGACGCACCTTGATTCTTTTTATATATAAAATAACGTTCCTTTATAAAAAGTCATACTTTTCTGTATCTTGTAACAAACTACGGTAATTTAATAGCTTAGCATAACCTGTGGATGATTTGGAAATCGCGGAAGGAAACCGGGAGTGGGGCTGCTGCTGACGGTGGTGACGTCCAGTGAATCTTGGCTGCTCTCTTGTTGTTCCTCTGATGGAAAGTGCGACAGATAGGAGTTTGACGATGATGAAGTAGCAGCAGCGATAGCAGTGGTGGTGGTGACGCTGCTCCTAGCCTCAGTGTTGGCCAAAGAGGAGTCTTTCTTCTTTGGCAATTTTGTTGATGATGGAGTGTTCTTCTTCGCGATGGAGAGGAAGTTGGCTGCTGCGAAAGCTGATTGTAGGAGGAGCCCCTTTTCACCCGCAGCAGCAGCACTGCCGACCACCACAAGACTCAGGAAAGGTATCACTATTGACAGCGGTGACGGATGGAGTGAACTAGCGAAAGATGTGGGTGAAGTGATTCTCATATCACGAACTTCAGGTTCTGCAAACAAGAAAAAGGGATATCAAAGCCTTTTTTTTCGTTAACCCCTTCATCTGTCTTCTTACTCCAAATCTTTTAAGCAACGACCCGAGGTGGCTTAAAAGGCTTACTAGTGTTGAGAGTTAAGACGCGCCGTGATATCATGTGAGTGAGTGTTAAGTTATCGTAATAGCGTGATATTAGAGGGAGCGCTGTTTGTTATGTTTTTGTTTTGAAATGTGGTAACCATAACTAACCTGCTAAAACGTCATGTTGAGGAGATGATTCAAACGGGTAATGATCTAAAAAACAAATTGGGGTCAAACTAAGATCAGCTGACACAGGAAATGTTGATTGTGATAACGATAAACTCAGGTGGCAGAAACAGGACAATTTATTTTACACAGGAAAGGACGAATAAACCAAAATATAAACAAAACGAACCAATTTACAGTCAGTTAGGTTCTTTGACGCTAACTGACTGACAGTTTCCAGGGAGAGTTTGAATGTGTGGTTTTACCTGAACTTCTGGTGTTGAACTGAAAGAGGTCGGACATTTGTCCCCACCCGTATTTATTTCTGGCCAAGACTTTGGCTTCGTAAATGACACCCGGATCCAGATTTCGAATATGGTATGCTTTCCAGTTGATAACTGAATTTGACCCTGGAGGGGCAGACGAAGAGCTTCGACCACCAGAATTTCTCTCGTGAAACCGAGACGTTTCCCCCGGAACGGCGGGCAACACCACGTCCAACCACGGCCCGGGCAAGTCGTGAGTTTCATTCACGTGCTTCTTCCGGTAAGACAGCCGAAACTCGTCGACTAGCGCGTAGCTTTCTACGGTCCAAGAGACGTTGAAAGAATCCCTCATCCGCCCTACGGGATCACTTCGGAATATCGCTCGATTTGGCTTGCCTAAAAAGGTATAAAAAATAATAATATCACGTTTTCCCCCGAAAATGCCTTTTTGCTGTTCCCAATTAAAACTTTAATGAAGATTGAGTGTCGATTTCATACATCCAGTAAGAGATGGAACGAATAAGACTAAAAAAATATTTAAGGAAGAGAAGGAGTGTTGTTATTGGCCCGACCACCCACCTGAAAGTTCCATGTGTTTGGAAGAACGTCCCAGCTTGTTATAGGCTTCACAAGAGTAGTTGCCAAAGTCAGAGGACTGGACTTTCCGAATGAGTAGCGAGTGTCTGGAACCTCTCTCTTCCATTAGGCGTCGACCGTCAGTGTCAAGTATCATGGTGTCGCGGTACCACTTCACTTTCTGCACACAAACCAAACAAACACATTTTTTCCATTAAATTAGGCTACTTCTTTCCTCCTACTTTCCCCACCACCACCATCCTCATCACTCCCCACTTGCTTTACACTTAACTTAAACCGTCTGCAGACATTACCGAAAATTGACTTGAAATCGAATAAAATCTAAATCTTTCACTCAGCAACGTCGTGGGAGTAATGCCTGTTATCCGTTAAGCTTGAAAAAACTCCGAATTCCCTGCATTTATCCATTTTCCCCGTCTAATTCCAAACGAACGTTAACTTCCCAGTCCCCAACACAAACCCAACTAAACGCGTAGCAGCAATAATCCGATGATACGTAATCTGAATGTTTCTCATTACGACTGTCGTGCGTTCGTAACAGGTCATATATTTTTCAGTTTTACGTCATGTCCTTATTTCCGTTCGACTCGTAATCTTTATTACGTCCCCCGGACAAAAACGTGCACCCATGCAGAAAAAAAGCACCAAAACTTTCTTTTAAATGCGGAGCTTGTCACTCTTTGCGATTATTATCGTGTCTTATTACCGCTGCTACACCCGCAACTTTCATTACTCGTACGTACAGGCATAGGTGAACTTTTTACGAGGTGATAATATGCGTGCAAAGTAGTAATTACAATAAAATCTAAACATTATGCCTGGGTGCCTATGCACGTAGCTGCGGGTGTATGTAAATTTATCGCTGCAGCTCCCCTGATAAGAAAACAACGAAAAAGGGGTGTAGTGGCGTTACGCTCAGCGAAATTATAAATAGCAATTCCGTTCCGTTTGAAATATACTTTTTTTTGTCCAGCCACACCAACTGCTGCTGTGTTGTGCGGGGTAGAGTTTCGAGGTCAGAAAAAATATAAAAGAGAGAGAATACAGCAATAATAATAATAATAATGGCGAGCTGGAAAGGAGTCATGAAATTGTCACTGTTTTTAGGTGGTCGTAAATTAACTGCAAAAATATTGCCATTTATTATTACACGCGTGATGAGCATACTCATAAAAGTAAACAGAGAGAGAGAGGGCTACTACAACGAGAGTAGTTGGTTGGTAGGTAGGTAGGAAAAGAAGGTAAAAAGAAAATGACTGCGTGTTGGTTCCCCGCTGTTATTTCTACTTTTCCCGTTCAGTTTCTTCTTCTTTCCAACAACTCTCTCGAGAGAAGGAGAGAGGTAGTGAGAGAAAACAGTAAAACAGCACGGTTTGATCATATCATAAATTAAAGTGAAACGTCGTTTATGCTCCTTCTTATTTTCTGCGGTTCCTTCTCCCTTCTTCTTCCCTCCTGCACCCATTATAATGGAACATGAACAGCAAACACCAAAATTTTCCTTCTTCCCCGTGAATACAACAACTTTTGGGAAATATCAACCACCGAGCAGATTTATAGGTGACTTATTACGTTCTCTTTCCTTGCATAACAACGTTGCTCGCATACACACTCTCCAGCACGATGACGTTCTCCAGAAAAGTTGGGGGTACTCACGGAAATAATTCATTAAAACCTGTTTATTTTTATATCTTAATCATATTCATTACGTGGGGGTCTTTACATTTCCTTTCACCATTTACACACTGAACACACACCGCACTTACCAGCCATTTCATTTCCTCCCGTCCGCTAAACACTCGCTTCGGTTGCCAAGGAATCGCAACAGTTGACACAGCAGTTTCGCTCTACTTTAAATATTGCCATTTTACTTTCCCGTTTTGGTTCTTACTTCGTTTTTCAAAAGAAGGGAATTTCCACGAGAGATTTTCCTGGGTTTTCACCAATTCTTGTACACATTAGTAAGGCCTTTCAAAAGCATAATTCGCAGAAAAAGCATAATGAGCGAAAAAAGTATGAAAGGCCACTTGGGTAAGACCCAATTGTTCTGAAAAA
>JAHZNE010007188.1:0-11822 GCA_027744055.1 Callyntrura sp. NNG-2020 | reverse complement strand
TGGCTACATGCCTGTCAAAAAATTTTCCCAGTTGATGTTCCCAAATAAAAACTACAAGGGAAAAAAGTAGGGTATAGAAATACCATAAGGGGTGTACATTGATTATTGTGGTCTTACAATATATTCGTTTATATATCTATACTTACAACTTACAGCGTACCAAAAGTTCAATTTTTCTTTTGATAAAATATTTTAAACACCAGTTTGTCGGAATAATAGGCAGGGGTGTATACTTTTGATAATTTTCAGAACGGTGTAAGCACAGACATTGATTAAATGTGTATTGTTGCTTCTAAGTTATCTAAAAAAAAAATTGGGCTGGGAGGCTGGGATAGAAAACAAGAAATATCATATTCAGAGAGTATAACATTGTTAAGTGTGTCAGTAGAAGCATGATAGGAAATTGTGTATCCGCTTTATCTCCCTCTTTCTTTGAAGCAGCAGCAACAGATTTTCCCCGTGCATAAAACCAGCTACTTAAACGATCCAATTTCTGGGTACAGTGAGATATGCGGATAGAAACGTTTGGGTTTACACGGAGGAAGTATCGTGTTTCAGGGAAGACACTCAATTATGGTCTCATGTTTCTTTCGTGTACACGATACTGTGTTACTCATACTTGTGCACACATAGATACACATTTAATGTTGTACATAGCTAATTATTTTGTATTTACTTCTACTTTCATGCGTCTACATAAATCATAAAATTGTAATCAATCATGTACAATTTATGTGTTGCATTAAATATACGCACGTATTATAACAGGTGGTTATATAGTGCTTTGTCCCTCTTAACCTTTTTAGAAAATTATTTAAATTTTCTAAATATCGTCTATTTTCAGTATCCTTTGTGCGTACCTGAGAAAGAAAGCATAAAACCGTGCCTATAAGAATAGCCTTGTCAACATCGTGCGCTCATATTATGTGAGAACTTTAAATCTGATTCTCTCAGTAAATCAGAACGCACTGATGCACACTGAGGATCATGGTCAGGGGTAAAAAAAATTGCAACTTAAATATTAAAAGGCAGGTCGTTGTGTCGTCAAATTATTTGCCGGTGTAGTTGTTTAAACGACTTGATTTGGTAACTTTGAGCTCATTTTGCTCATATTTACAAAGGACAAATATTGATGCAGAAACAACTTAAATGGATGACGGGTGGTGTGTCGACTCGATACATTTAATATTTGCCTTCTCATTTTCATATCAATGTTCTGTTCATTCGCGGTATTAAAATGTCTACACCATAATATTATATCGATGAATTTTTGTGCACTTACTTACAGTAAACTACCCTCATGTTACTCATACAAATAAGAGTATTGGTCCACCTTGAAAATTGTGTGAAAAAATTAGAAATTGGTGTATTTTGACACTTGAAACTGTTGGACAATATATGTTTTGACCGTTTTTGCAAGATATCAGTGTGTTTAATCTGCAGAATTTAACGGAAAAGGTCAAACACACGTATATTTTCCAATGACATTTTAGCAGTGTCATATACGTTTTTGTGATAATACAACATTGAATTCTATTCCGTCAGAGCCGCACTGGTAGTAAACTAACTAAACTATACATGGCATGGTATCATCGTGTATCACCCCCTTGTCAGTTATAGATATGAGTGGTGTGGTTAGATATGGAGCTATAAAGCGCTAGCGGGCGTAAAGAAAGGACCGGATGTTTACTTCCCCTCTTCTTTTTACCTATGAACTCTCTGCAAAGAAATTAGTAAAAATGTTCGATTTTCTGTCTCTGTAAAATATCGCTTGCACTCTGCGATTTGTTGTATTGCGTTAAGTACACATCCGTTGTGAGAGATTCGCTCCTTTTTAAAAAAAAATCACCTTTAAGGTTACATAGAATTGGTGTTTTACCAGCTCCTCATATTTGTACACTTACGCCCAAATAATAACAAAAAAGTGTATGGTGTGATGTATCTTTATTGCAAATTTTATGACATTTTCATTACACCCCCACCAGTTTTATCTCATCTCGTTCGACATTATTTGATTTGCTTTAAGTAAACTTAAAAAATATGTTTTTGCAAAACTTTAGGCCTAAACTCTATTCATCCTTCCTTTGCTTTGCTTAGCTTATGCTAGGTAAACAATCCTCGCTGAGAGACCATTTAAAACAAAGATCAAAGCTCAGGTGTAGAAAAAGCAGCTTACTTGATAATCTCTTCGATTTACAAGCTTACCGACGTTTTGTTTAATATTCATTATTGTTTATTTTAACATTTGTGTGAGATTTTGCCTTTTAAAAAAACGTTTATACATGCACGTAATTATTGTTTGTTTACGATCAGATTTCGTTATAATATGCCATACTCCTTTTTAGTACTTCGTTTTTATCGTTGACGAGCTTACTCCACGTAACGAAAACTCTCTGTGAGCAATGCATGTGTTTGAGTTAAAAAAACTTTTGTAAAAACAGACCTATGATGGGAAAGGTCAAATCCGGTCATATAAAAAGCTAGTAGACTGCCGAGTAGAAAAAGTTGCAGGGATAACCAGAACAAAGAAAAAATAATGGTAAAATGCGTGCTTCAGAAAGAAAGGAGAATAACTGATCCTCACTTAATCTGCTATACGGTACGGAGGTGCACACACGTCAGGTTTTTATTTAAAACTGTGCACAGGTACATATAAAATGGAATCAATCCTGTCGATGTAAAAAAAGATAGTTTTACGTGACATTATTGTAAAAGAACCCGATGAGGTCATGTTCAATGTTCTCTTAAAAAATTATATACATACATTGTGTATTGAAACGCGAGCAGCATATATACTATATTATCATCTCTGGTAAGTATGAGCAGTGATAATCCCTTAATGAAAATGCGAAGCTATTCTTGTCATTAGTTGTACTATCAAGGTAGTACTGGTTTGAGAAAAAATGCTTTTGATTGTAGGTTGATTAGATATAACTGAAATTATAGTTAAGAAGAAAATAAAACGGATATGACATGAAAACGTACGTCTACTCAAGTGTTATATATACTCACTCGTATGTAGGTAATGTGAAAATATGTACACACACACGAGAAAAATAGCAGTGTAAAACAGCTAGCCAAGTCAAGTTTACAGTTTTCCGTTGTTTGAAAACATTAAAATGCATATAATTTTGAACTTGCACACTTTACATGATAATCATTTTACAATACTGTTTTTCTTCAGGTAGTTGACACGGACAGGAAAAGGGAAGTGGCTAAGAGAATAGATAGCAGTGCATACCTAGTTTTTTAAAAATTATTTTTAAATTGCTGAGAAAATAAGAAAATGGTCATTTCCGCTAATTTCTTGATACAAATCTTGAAATCTGGAAACTTTTATGCAGATATGCAGACTTGTATGTACATGCACAGCGCTATGTAGTTATCTCACCATTAACGTTTTTTGCAAAACAACAATAAAGCATAAAAACCAGGTTTTCGCATTTCTTGTAACAATTTGTTGTTGCCGTTTTAAACACGTCATATTTAAAAGTCCTGTTATATTGAGTTCAACATATTAGGATGACATGCAAAGGTTAGTTAATAAATACTGTGTCATATTTTTTAAAAAGAAACAACTCTCGAAGGGGGTTTTTAAAAATTGAAAGACTCCTCAGTCGTGTGTCTATTTACATTTTTTATCATAGGTGTCTTGAGAAAATGCACATAAATAAAAGCAGACTTTTATCTGTTTGTTAGAGAATAGCATAAGAATTTGTAAAAAAAAGATAAATACAGTGAGATAAAGTGTTTTATAAACGTAGATACATAAAACAATAATTTTTCCTAACAATATAATGCAATAACAAACAACAACAATGATAATGATTGTTGCGTCTCTGGTTTTTAGGGATCATCAGATCAGCAACCTTTTTCTGCCGTGCATATATTTCCGTTGTTGAGTTTTATTTTTATGCTGTACGTAAGTATATATGCATCGCTATTTAAAACCAGGGCTTACGCTTACGTATATTTATACGATGATGCTAATTATGTGATGACGAATTGCATGAAGTAAAGGGCAAAATTTCTAATGAGGAAAGGGAATGACCTGTAACTTTTCACAATTAAAGTATGTTTCCCTGTATGGCTTGCTGAAATTATGAATGTTTATATATGTACGCCTGTTGTGTACGAGACAATAAGAATGAGAGTGCATACCAGAGACGTACATGTATAATGGACGGAGAGAGACAGAAATCTTAAGTATTTAATATCAGCAATAATGGAAATAGATGATGCAGATGCTGGTGTACGGTACACTACACTGTGTATTAAAATACCGCACATGAAAACCAGGTATTCTATTCATTTTGCAAAATAATAATTGTAACTACTGTTGAGTGTTATTAAGTCTACCTGTAAAAAACAGCATTTCCTATCTACATTGTCTTGCAGTGCGTTTGAATTTGAAACGCAAAATGTCATATATATATTATTATATTGTTACAATAGTGCAAGCTTTGGTTTTATTTAGTTCAGTGCGTAAGTGTTGCTTGTGCCATTATGTTAGGTGATTACATTTTTTGATGTGAGACGTATTATTGTCAATTGGGGAACTTTTATAAGAATGCCAACTTGACGTGTCTCATTTCCTTTTGAATACATAATAATAATAAACCGATGCATGTAATTGAAAAGGGTTGCCACTATACTTTATATCGCCTGTCTGTGAAATCTGCAATATAGGAACGTAATATGCATTCATTTCGTTAATCGTGCTCTTTCTTATTGGAGTAATAACAGTAGGTGTACAATAATAGTCCACGGCGATGTGGAGCATTCTTTGGTCTCCCTCAACCGTACTAAAAATGCAAAGGGTTGAGCTGAATAATAAATGAAAATAAGAACAATTATTTTTAACAAAAATACTGTTGTTATCATCGTGCTGTTTATAAGGCTCCTTTTGTACAAGACATGAGTTTATGATTTGATTCCATTTTTAATATTTGTCTAATTTGAACTGTCTTTTATTTACAAGAATATTTCTGCAGATCTCGCTTTGGCCATAAACTGCAGCATATGAAATTATGGAGATATAAACAAAGTTTTTTCTAAATGAGTAGAATTACGAAAGATTACAATTTAAACATTGCGTAGCCTATAGGTTTTCTGCGTACAAGTTTCCTTTTGAAAAATGTACTGCAGTGACTGAGTGGCTTTATCCAAAACTAACAAATCTCTTCATTTTCGTGTGATTGAGTACAGATTGCTTGTCGAAACACCCACAATTCATATTCATGAATAGCGGTCATACTACAATACAAAGAAATTCTCATACCTAGAAAATATTCGTGAGAGTTTTTAATGCGGGGCATCTAATAATGATATTAGCCAGAAAAATCTTTCACCTGTCATGAAACCTTCGGCTGCATGAAACTTGTTGAGTCTGCGAGAATAGCAGATAAGTCTCAGTTCACGTAAATATCTCCCTTCAAATAGATGGGACCGTAATTGAGGAAACTCCCGTCCTGTGTAGTTTAACTATTAAATCAACTAACATTGTATCTCGATTTCTAAAGTGGCAGTCTCAAATTGCACCCATAAGCTACCTGGTCTATGTAAATTGGGAGACGCTAAAAAGTAGGATGATATATGTTCTCATCCCATCAATGTTAAACAAGGTGCCTCTTTGGTTGAATTCGCTGTGTCATGTTAGAAGACTGTCTTTGTGGTGGTAATCATGTAAACCTTTGAAAACCGAAAGAAACGACTTGACACTAATGGGTTGACAGAATTGGCTTCAATTTTACCTATGATAAAATGGGTACACGTGTAAGTGTAACACATCATCTCTTGATAAATTGGCTCTCTATAAGGTCCAATGTATAACTTAAGAAAAACTTAAGCAGTAATAATAATAATAAAGAGAGCAAAGAGTCCTTTGCTAATGGAAGCGTGCATTGACCTTTCCGGTTATGATAGTGGACACTTGACTCACGTTGATAAATTTAGCCGAACTCATTCCCAGTAAACTTTGTCGCAGCTTTTACAAAATAATTGGTACATGGTGTACGCGGCGTACTTTTGAGTGGCACGCATGTAATGTACTTTGGGTAGATTGCGTATAGATAAGAGCTACGCACTTTCTCCAGACTGCCTTCTAAGAACCGGACAACACCGGATGCGAAACCTGTTGTCTGATGTTGTTTGTGTAGGGAGTTCGCACAACTGCACTAAATACTCTTGCCATTATTAACCCAGTTACTGCAACTTACTATTGCTTTCATATATACACACACACTCGTCTACGCATTAGACAGCACAATCGTGACTTCCCTCAACAACATCCTGTTTCCTGGTCGCAGTCATTACATTACCATCATCATCATCGTCATCCTGAAATCATGAGCAGCAACAATATTATAAATCTTTCTGATAGATTTCTTGATGATATGCGTGTGAGTAGTAAATTGCTATGTTGTAATTTTACTGATTCGATTTCCGTTTTTATTTTCAATCTGTTACAGGCTACAGCCATCATCTCGGTGAAGCTGTCCAGCAACAGCTCAGTGAATTAACCAATGGAGCAGTCTCAGCGGCCAACGGTCTCGGTGGGACAGCATCAGGCCCATCAAGTGGATCAGGTGCAAGTGCTAACGGAGATGAGAATGGGTATGTTCCTCAAGGCTACGATGCTGACCAAGACTATCATTCCCTTACCGACAATGGAACTCAGCCAGCGTACGTTGAGAACTCACCAGAATTTTATTCACCTCCCTTGATGGACAAAGCGTTCCAACAAAACGCATTTATTACCAAATCATTCAGCAGAAGTAAGTCTCAAATGAACAATTATTGTGCTTTGTCTTTTCATTTTTACTCTGAATACTTTTCGCATTTTGCTTGCTATGTCTTTGATACGTACGTCCACTAAAAAAATTTTTTGAATGCAACATGCCCATACAACTGTCAACGAACATATTCTTAAAATACACATTACTGGCCACATTTGGTATTTAATTGGCAAGCATGAAATTAGTAGATGTTATTATTGTTTGTTGTTATTATTTCTGTTAAAATTTCAACACATTCAATAACAACAACATGTGGGACTATATGACATGGCATGCCAGTCGCAAAATGTTATCTTGGCCATGAATTTATCAGGAAAAGATCTCCATTTTTATGTCGCACTGCTGAATCGTATAATGTACCTCTCCTCGAGTTTATTACATAAAATTCTCTTTTGTTCTCTGTCATAAAGCACAGAAACAAGACAAAATAGAATGCAGGCAAACCAGCACACAGTGATAGAGAAGGAGAGAGTATGTGTGTGGGTATATGTGTGCGAAGTAATTCGCCATCGTACAGAAAGGCAACAGGGAAGTAAAGGAAAAAATTATGGAGGCAGTCATTATGCATGTAATGAACAGTAATTTGAGACAGAGTGTGAATTTTTTGGCAGTTTGATAATAATAATGTTATGATTTGTTTGAATGCCATAATTCCACGGACGGACTTCTTTTATGTTTGTGTAGTAGATTTGAACAACGAAGGAGAAGCAATTATCATAATAATTAGCTTTTTTCATTATTACGCTATTATCTCAACCGTTTTGAAGCTAATAAAAGCACGTAATCACAATCGAAATTGTTTGCCCCTTGCATATCAGCTCCACTACTCACGACGGCGTACACACAGGGGTAACCCAGTGCAGATTAAAGGTACAAAACTGTTGGTTGGCACTGACTGACTAACCACGTCTCCGATGGTAGCTAGCTAAAAGCTCGAATTCAATTGCACCTTTCTGCAGTATATTTTTAATACACGTATTTTCACTCCTAATCTTTTCAAGCAATATATATTTCATATTATAATGCTTGAATTTGCTAATAGCGCTTATATCAAGATTCAAGATGTAGTATTATTCATTGTTTCACGTAGTTAATGCATACATAGAAATACACAGACTGTCTCACATATACCATACATAAACGTCCCACCCAACCAACCTTTTCGAAGTAGACGGACTCATACGCTCATACAGCGGCTTGGCGAAATGTGGTGCAATGTTGGTAGTAAGAACGAGGATTTAAGTGTAAAATGTACAAACGTTATAACAGGTATTTATAGTTATGATTCGTACTGCTAGGTACTAACCAGAAATCCCCCAGACTGTCATTACTAACGAATTGGAAAGTTGAACTTTTGTAATAATTAGTTCAGACTTGATTTGCATAGATAAACTAACCCTCCGGAAACATTCAACCCTGTGTGTGTTTTCAACTTGTTTGTTTTTACACGTGTGGAACTTTTAATTTGGAGGTGTGAAAAGGAGAATTTATGACTTGAAGAAATGAAATGAAATAAAACAAATAAAATGAGATGTGGCAAAAGGCCTACATTTAAAAAAGAGTACAGTTTTGAGTCTATAGTACGTAAAGAAATCTGCATTTTAAAAAGAAGAATGCCTAAAATTACATTTGAGGTGTAAAAGAAAGGAGGACGATAATGATGTTACTCTATTTCGAGCTGTCACTATCAGACAGTGAAAATCAGATCTATACATGGTTTGTTTCATAAATTATCCGATTTTTCTCGGAAACTGCAAAGAGAACGGAATACTACTTTTACAGACTGTTTTCATATAACAGTAGTACGACAGAACATTACTTGACTTAAAGCAGTTACTTTTTGGGTGGTACTGCCCTAAACAATTTGTTATGGTAAGGTACATAACATGCCTACACGTTATGTGACGTGTAGCAGAAAACGTTTGTCGACACTTGAATGATTGTGAAAAGAAATGCGTGTACGTAGTTACATTACGTTTTTTATGCTATCACAATTTAAAATTTATTCTGAGACCCGTTACTTTAATGTTATCGAAAACGCATTGTACATAGAACGTGTGTATCCGAAACAAAACCACCAAGTTAGTAAATGTTTCATATGACCCCACTTGTTCTATTGCATGCCTTAAGCGGTACATCAGACGCAGCACACTGTCACTTTGAATTTTCTTTATGCAAAACACAAATATGGATGGTTTATTAATGTTTCATAATTTCAACAGGTCGATACCCAGATGCATTCACCGATACGTACGGAAGCAGCCCCCATAGCCACAATGGTCATTACGATTCATCTCCCTCATTTCAAACAGTTCCAGGAAGCGGAGTACCTACCCCGGACCATTGGTCTCCTGCGGGCTCAGGTGTAACTTCTACAAATGGTAACAGCAACAGTGGTGCAAACACGCCTGTGGAAATGTCCCAATTAGGCAATCCTCATCATATTCCTCACCCCGCTTACTTACCCCCTCACCATAGTCATAGGGATCCAAATCCACTGAGTTCCTTGTCACATTCCCATCAACTTAATGGCCATCACCCACATTTTGGAAATGGGGATATTAAACCTGTAATCCCAACTGCGATGCTCGGTGGCTATACTGGTAAGAACAAAATCCATCAATATTATCTGCAGTCTTACATTGCCCCACTTGTATTGCTGACACATTGTATATAGTTTGTGTTAAGCATACTTAAATGGCTTGGTCGTCGTACTTACTAATGATATTGTGGTAATTTGCAGTTGGCCCTGGCGGAAAAATTATTAGAACTCGCATGAATTCACAAGTTTACTTTCAGTTTTCTGAGTACACGATACCTTCAATAATACGAGGGGAAATAAACGAAAATACCAAAAACATCTTTGTACTTTAACATTGGCAATACTTGATATTGATAGTAAACGATAAAAATGCGATGCTCCTTTTATCTAATTGTGTTGGCGGTGGGAAATAGCCAAACTGGCGGATCCCATTGTTAACGGGGGAGAATACCTATACATCCACATTTCTGATAATGACAATGCAACGATGAAATCGATGGATATGTGCACACTCACTAAGGTTGTTCTCTTCTTTTTTCACAGGTACAGCCCCGAAGAGCTGCATGCAATGGTGGACCTGAAGCCCGAAGCAAAAGATGATGATTAAATTTATATCCTCCTTAGCAGAGAGACAGGGTGACGAAATGCCAATCTGAAAAAATCCATATACAAGTATATATCCATTTTTATTGAAGGAACCCTAACCCCAAAAGTCCATAAAATACCAAAACGTATAATAATACATTTATACATACATCGCATTACCACACGACGCGCCGTCATCGTCAGTCGCCATCATTTATTATGTCACAGTAAATAGAGTTATACGGTAATGTACATAGTGAATAGATATATTAAATATGTATATCGGTAATTATAAATTGTAGGATATTTCATTAATATTTTGTCAGCATGCATAATAGTAATATTATCTACGATAAAGTATGTAGTACAATGTGGAATGTACCTTTCATCTCTTATTATTTTATTGTTTATTCTCATAATGAATCGATCGCTGAAAATATTCAGAGTAGATAATAGTTATTAAATATATATTATGCATCAGTTATTAAAAATTACGTGGAAAACAAAGCGTTAAATAAGGTATGAAATCATGCGCAGAAAGGCTCTCTTTAATCAAAGATCGTCCATATAAAGGTAGTTCATAACAAGTAGCGGATGTGCAGGTAGGAGCGTACTTTGTTCTCATTATTATATGGTAGGTGGAAGATGTCACCGAACTGCTGAGTTAGTCCAAGTCCAACAAGAAAGTTGATCTATGAAGAAAAACTGTTCTTTGTGTACATTGAAACTTGCTCATCTGAAATGACCTGGTTGCATAAGCATTGGTAAACATCAATTGGACGGTGTACTTCAGTTGACACTTTGTGAATAAAAATACACATCCCCTTGCAAATGTTTAATGGCACCTCTTTTTAACGTCAACAACAAAAGGCTGAGGTTACTTCAATGTGCCATTTAGTAAAAATGGGCGTGTGAGTGGTTTTTTGAGAAAAGAAAGCACTGCTTAAGAAATAGATTTTCATGACAAGCCAACTGGACAGTAGTGAAAAGTTGCAAGCTTCCCCGAATATTAAAACATTGTGGCTGTGGCTGCTTTAGTAGTTGTGGGTCCAAACAAGCCCACACATGTACACATCTACTGTATTTGTTGAATTTTTTATGTACAGCTTTGGGAGAGAATGGCACAATGAAAAGACAGTTTTTTGTCAACATCAAAAGAAATATTTGTTGGGGATGATCGTCTGCTTTTCACACCACCTATTTTGGATCTTTTGTCAAAATTTCAGTCTGTGCTATGTACTTACAACTTCACCTATGTATACACGAACACACATTTCATTCAACATATTTATTGGATATATGATGTGTGAAGATGGAAGTTGGTAGAATCAATGTAATGTTAGTTACTACTTTCATAAAAAAATAATATGGTGATCGTAATTTTTAACTAGGTAGTTAGTTACACACAGATGAGGACCGAGCGTTCTTCTCAAGTGTGCATTACAAGAGGATCGAGTATAAATAGAAAGCATTGTATAATTTGTCTAGTAAAGAGTCGAATTCGTTTCCCGGTAATATTTACCAGAAGATTATAGATTTTAAATACTGACTTGTATAATTCTTAGAAGTATTTACTATACTACTATCATATTGACTATTTATAACTTTTAATAATAATTTATATATAGTCGTAGTTTGGTTTTTTAAGATTTAAGGAGTGACTGAGAATGTGGATGCCAGTAAAGGTTATAAATAATAAAAATAGACAATTTTAGGGAAATGAGCAGTTTAAATGTACTGCACATCATTAGTAAACGAAGCAGTGTAAGAGGAAGAAGCCAAATGATCTCTAATGCTCCTGCAGTAAGGATCTCTTGATGTTAGGGTAAAAGTAGATGGTATCGTAAATTATACCGAAAAATAGATTTACGGGATTCCATTTCTGTTTCAATCACCAC
>JAHZNE010007187.1:0-12352 GCA_027744055.1 Callyntrura sp. NNG-2020 | reverse complement strand
TATCACGTGGATTCCCAGTTGACATTTTCCCTGATCGTAGTTGTCTCAAACAATTTGTATTCATTTCCAATAAGAAAGTGGTCAACCTTTTTATGTTGTGTTGTGTCCCCGCGTTCTGCATTTGTCATGCAAAGTTCCCTGCTTTTGGTTAAGTTGATTGGAAATTGACACACTCCACCGGACTCATTTTCGAGCCATTGCGACCTGGGATTATTGGCAAGTGGGAATCACCATGGAACCCGTCATTCCCTCTCAGTTCTCACCTACTTTCCATTCCTTTCAATGTATTCTTTTTCTTTTCAACATTGACATTCAAGCGGTCGTCGTCTTTTTCGTCACCTTCATTTTTAACATGACACCTTTTTAACCTGCTCCGTCTTGTTAGTGTGAAGTTTGAAAAGTCAAAAGGACACTGAACCGTATGGCACTGTATACACGTGATAGACATGTTTTTAATGAGTGCTTTTATCTGTACCAATAGGACAGTCCCCCAAAAAGGTTTTTATTGCTGAGTGCGGTAATGATGTTATTTGCTCCCCGGAGTCGGTATGTAATCACACGGTTTTACCCTCTTTGTATACTTACCTACTAGTACATATTAGATAAGCTTTAGATTAGATTTCTTAAGTCGCAGACAACTTAAGAAAAGCAGTTGTGAATAGTTTCACCGACATGGTTATAAAAAGTAGGTTTACTTTTCCTTTCTTCCAATACATCCAATACATGTTTGTCTTGTCGAGAATGTGACATAAATGTTTCGTGGTTTTTTTTTTGCGATGTTTGCTTTTCGCGGATTTCTACAAGATCAAGTTGAGTGCAAAATTTCATAAATTTTTGTGCGTTTGAAGTATAAAACGAGAAAAAGAGAGAAAAAAAATCTTTTTTCGTCTCGTTGAGGAATTTGGAACTGATGTAACATTTGTCTGGGATGTGTAAAAAGAGGTGCAGTAGGGAAACTTTAGGATAAGCAGTGGTAATCTATCGTGTGCGCTGTGCGCTATATATTTATTTTATTAGAGGGAATTTCAACGAAAGAACAAACCAAGACACCATTTATATGACACATCAAGTTGTTAAGTCAGAAAAAAGCGTAAAATACGACAAAAAATTCAAGAAAAATGTTTTACCAAAAAATTAAGTAAATAGAGTGTCGTCGCTCGTTAATTTTATACAGGGTGGGGAGTGGGGAGAGGAGCAAAGTAAGTCAGTAAGAAATAAGAAAAGAAATTGATTTTTGGTGCAAAGTTGATTTGTGAAAAATAAACGAAATAAAACACGTTTGCAACTGCAAGACGAAATGACGGATAGTTGATAAAATGCTGGGCAGATAACTATTTATGCTAATAAATTCATCACATATACTCTTGCATTCTATCTGCTACTTATCTACCTGTATATGCGTACCAGTTTTGACAATCACAACTGAATTCTATTTCTACCAATATATGCGTTGCGTTACTAGATAGTAGATAATATGTCTGAATTTCCAGCTAATTTTCATAATAGCAAAATAATATGAGCTTGCATACTAATGACAGACGAACACCAAGACGGTGTCAGATGGTATCGTTTCTCGTTTCATTTTTCGTCCGTGTATTTGTACAACTTTGTTTTCTGCAAGTAAGCAAGATGTAGGCGTTTGTTAGAAAAAGATCATAATAAATAGCAAAATAGTTTTCTTTCCTTTCAAAACGACAGTATAGACAGACACAAAACAAAGAACTTATATACACCTTATCTGTAATATTGTTAAAGTACACAATGAACTAGCTGGCATTCACGTGAGAAATCACATATATCTTATTACCAACAACTTCCCCCACATTTTTTCGGTAAAATAAATAATCTTTTCATCTTTATTTAGCTTGCCCGATTCCAATATTGCAAGTTGGAACTAGCTGCGCAGGTGTGCGATGTGCGATGCCATAATGCGTTATTTATCTTCTATCATATATTCTACGGACGGGTTATCTAACGAGCCTTTCTGATAAGTCCAACAAGTATATTTCCAAATTGTAACGTTCATTTTGAACGTTGAAACAGTAACGAACAATATAATTGTTTATTATTTTCAGTGGAGGAATATAGCATCTTCTTACTTATGAATTTTGTACGCATTTTCGATTTACTGGCTATATACTTGAGTTTAAATGTGCAGCCGTTGATGATATGATGATAACATCCTCATTAGTCAACAATCTTAATAGTCAGTAAGGCAGTAACGTATAAGCATGTCTTTTGAAGGTTTCATCTCGTTTTCTAATTTGCTTATCTATTCACCTTTAATACGCCGCGCGGTGCGGTGGTGGTTGCCAGTTTGGCTTACTAGGCATCATAAATACGTTTTATATACCGTCATTATATGTACCCAACGACAACGCACATAAAAAAACGTGAGCGGTGTGACTAGCACCAGCTAACGTGGAGAAGATGTTCAAAATAAGTGGAATAATGGTGTAATGGTCATTAAATCTAGCTTGCTAATTGTTTCAAAGTAAACTGTCCTTTACCACAGCAGCAGCAACGGCTACCTTCCATGTCCATTACCATATGGATTTTGCTCTGGTTGGTTGCACGCACACACACACACACGTTCTTACAAGGCTAAAATCCTATTGAAATATTTTTGGACGGAAGAGAAATACAAACATGTGAATGAAAAACAAATGAACGTGAACATCTCTATTGACTCACACACTCACACTGGCGTGCACAATGAAAGCTAAAGCTAAATACCACAATATTTAATGTGTATCCACAACCGTAACATATAGCTACAAACTTGTATGCTGACAATTAATTTTAACGGTTGGCAATAGATTTATAGTATGGTAATGATGCAATCATCATGCTAATGAGGCTGCCGATACGTTGATGATACAATAATAATGTTATAGGCTTCTATTATGTATGTGGAGGTATAATACGTCTGTACACTACATGCACCCGCCGAGTTTTGGAGCACTTGTTCTTGTTCACAGTAAATTTAATGGAACAAGTGAAAGATTTACTTTTGAAATTTTTTCACTCTTGAAAGTCGCTTCCGACATATGGTGCAAATGCCACACTCCACTACTGTTGCTCCTGCTCCTGCTGCTGTAGAATCCCTGGCAATGAAGCACGTTATAGCAATAAAACTTGCAATATAGCGCGATTGGATTTATGAATGAGCAAACATTTCTCCAAAAGCAAATCGCGTAGACAGCAGGGGTTAATAGTAGCACAGTTTTCCGTGGCAGTCATTACCACTGCCACCATCACCGTCGCCACTACAGGTTCTGGAACCGTGATCACCATCACCGTTGTTGGGGATCGTCGCTAACGCGCAAGTAGCATTTTTTATCGTCATCATCATCACTATTCCCTTTCATTGCTGCTCTATATCATTAGAAAATCATAATTGTAACCGCCATCAAAATAAACCACAGAGTCATTATTATTATTGTAGTTTGTTGTATTAATTCTCCTTTGTCATTATCAGCATTACAATACAATAATAGTCCATTTATTTGTCAGCCTCAATTTTTATATGTTCAATCATCAAGTAATGACGATACATTTTTTATTCTGAGGATGTAACCATCATGATCATCCAACTAGATATAGGAACAAGTTTTTACGGCAGTTGATCCACCACTCATTCATTCAGTTCCATCGTTCACCAAAGTTTGAGTGGGTTTTCCATTTCCACAACCTGGACGGATTAACATATTTTTGGTACAATTTGTGTGCACTCGCTATAGTTATTTTGTTCCTGTAGCAAATAAGCGCTGTCGCTGTAGTAGTATGTGTACAGATGAATAGGAACGCCTGTTGTCTGTGGCCATGAATAGGAGGATAGACGGATAGACGCGAATTGTAACAAAAAAGTCCCATATAGCTCTATTATCATCGTCGTCATCATCATCATCATCGCCATACGAACTTTTAAATACGTTCATTTTTATTTTTGCGAAAGTAGAGCAAGTGAAGTGAGTGGAAACTGAGAGGCTTGTTGGTTTGTACACAGGTACGGCTCACAAGAGTTTACATGGATAGAAAAAATAGAAATACAAGAAAAAAAAACCAGGGGAAAAAATTGGTGAAACAGGCGGCGTGTTTCCCATCGGTAGATAAATGATCGCATTGACAGTTTTGACGAGACATTATTTTCCCCTCAAGTTGGAGTGGGTAGGTAGACAAAAACACGCGGCTGATGTTAACTATCGACACAATTTTTATTTAGAAGCGTAGACAGTTTGTAAGGAAACAGAATAAATCAAGTAAAACAATAAAAAATTCAGTTGTTTTCTTTTGACAGAAACAAAAAAGTAGCTGGTAAAGGGGAACAAAGTACATTGTGGCTCATTTTATTTTAACTTTGACCTAGTTTCTTTGTTGTATTGTTTAACATTAAAAATTATTTAATTTCACAGAGCAATCCCACTTCCTACTGATTTATCAACAGGGTTCGTCACCCTCCAACATACAATTATCGCAGCCATTGTGAAGTGACCTGTGTGACATTTAGTGCTAATTACATAAAAAAATATTACATGAACATTTTAACACGGACAAGACGGTTCCTTTAAATATTCACCAAAATGGACAAACCTGCCTCGCTTTTGCGAAAATTTACCCGGAAGAAGATAGTGGACCGGGATGAATCTTCTACAGAGCTGCACAGGGTGCTCAGCGGGATCGACCTGACACTTTTGGGCATTGGGAGTACTCTGGGTGTGGGAATATACGTCCTGGCCGGGGAAGAAGCAAAACGTAGTGCGGGTCCAGCTGTGGTGGTGTCATTTTTTGTGGCAGCAGTGGCTAGCGTTCTGGCCGGTAAGATAATAACAGAAAATTGTATAATTTGGAATTGGACGACTAGTTGTGGGCTACGCAAGCTTTACGTATTTTTATGAACAAATCAATACAGACATGTTAAAAGGGTGAGGAGGGGGCTATTTGGGAAGGGAATGGCCACACTGGTCATTATGAAATAATCTTTAGTTTTATTCGACCATGAAATATTGGTCAACTCCAGGGCTGATAAATTCCCGTTGCTACTCTCTCTCTCTCTAGAATAAAATTCATTATCATAACGTAGTCATCATCACCATCATCATCGTTAGTTACGCAATGAATGTGAATGAAATGAAGCAATGATAGTCGTAAATGCATTTAATTGTAATAATATATTATTAAGTTTAGTTGGCATGATGCACTCTACATACATTCGCCGCTCCTTCATAAACAGCACCCTCAAGCCTGGGCGCACACAGTAGACGAGTAGTGCAGTGAATAAAGCACGATATCACAAATCACAATGTCAACAAGATCATCATTACAGATTTCCGGTTATGCTAAAATGACATTGGCACAAATGAATTGGCAAAAGCTATTTTGCTAACCAGCCGCAGTTGATCATTCAGTGTTATAGCTAGCGATGGCTTGGTAAGATGAAAACCCTGTTGAAGCCCAGTCGTTGGAAAGTTACCACAGGGTTCGGCGACAAATCACTGGTCGCAACCGTTAAGCTATTAAGCCATTTGTAGGTAACAAGGTCTCTGATGTCCTACTTGACAAAATACCTAGATCGAATGACAAGAGCGCCAAATTACCGACTGTTGTATCATTCCGTTTACTGTGCACGGGACATAGGGAGTCTTTTATCGTTGTTGGAGTTGCTGTCATCTTGTTGCGCCATGGAGAGCTCATAAATTAAAGGGTATTTAATAATATATTATGTCATTGTGTCATCCGCCATGTTATGAGGTTATGATATCAAAAGTAGGAACGTTTAATAAGACTGGAACGTTGTTGAGAGAGTAGTTCCGTGAACAAAAACAAAATGCGTATTCACATCATTCATCCTCATCCTCACCATCAATATTATTATCCTTCACGTAGACTCCAACCACACTTGACTTTACGCTTGATTAAAAACAATTTATTACGTTGGATCGATGATGGACAGAATGGTAACGATGATAGGTTGTCACTTGTCACTGCCACACATGATGTGTGTACTGGGTACGTTGTATGGTGTGGTGGTGATGCTGGTGTGATACCGACATGACAAATGTTCCAATGATGGTGAGAATGTCGAAGAAATTGATAAGTGGCTCTGTAGAAAATAAGGAGATGTTAAGAAAAAGTAGAAATGGAAGTTATATGTTTATAGATAGAGAATAATTCGCCAAAATGGCGCACTCACATATCAGGGAATGCGTAACCCATCATAATCACAGCAGACCTATAAAATAATTGCGGCTAATCGGCCATCTTAATTTAACCCTTTGGATTATAATTGACCCCATTATTACATGCCATGAATTATGAATTAAATGAACGTTGGAGCATTTGAAAATATTCTAGAGAAGACAAAATAGCAGCACTACAATTATAATGTTGTTGTGATGATTTCTTCTGCAGGTGTTGCAAGTGTTGCCAAAGGTTATAGCGAGAACGTCGACAAGTTATTTGAGCACAGCATGTCCAACGCCTTCAAGGAGTACTTCAGAATTGGGGGAGTCAGTTTCCTCTCCGACTATTTTGACTGGTTTGCGTTCTGCATCACGCTTGCATTGACATGTAAGAAAATAGAGTAAACAACGAAAGAGATTCTAAGCAGCGCCATTTAATTTTAAAAAATTTCATACTGGAAGTGTTACACGCCAACAATTTTAAAAAAATGGCTTGTTGTATTGGTTTTACATAAGCAGGATACCTAAGTGCCAAAGTCCATGTTTTGGCTTTGGCTCTTAGGTATCGATTACATATTTTACGTTGTACACGTTACATTGTATAATGCAGTTTACTAATTTACTTTATTTTTTTAAATAATTCCCCCGTAATTATTTTGCTGCTCCACCGTCAACGCGCTCAGTGGTTTTGGCCTTTGGCGTAAAGGAGTCTTCCCTGTTCAACAACATCTTTACTGGCCTGAACCTCGTTGTTGTTGTGTTTGTCGTCGTCGCTGGATCATTTTACGGTTAGCCATTGAAAATAAATTATTTTCTTCCAGAAGCGTGCCAACTACTTCTCCTTTCTAAAAAAACAATTACTGACCATTTCCTGCTTCTATCCTTGTCCAATTGAGATAAAAAGCTTTTTTTATATTCTTATTGTTCCCTGTTGTCGTGTTAGTGTTTGCCTTCTATGGATGTCGTATACCTATTTTTAAATCGTCTTTTGTGTGGTTCTTTTCTTAGCTTTCTTATTTATTTTTGTTAATGCGTGTGGTGACCACAAAAAACGGAGAAAAGGGAATAAGCCAGTAGTCTGTTCGTAAAACAGATCTTTAGTAGTCCATAAAAATAAAAAATCTTCTTCAGTCAAGTTGTCTTGCACATACACATTCCATTTTCTTCCCAAAGAAAAAAAAAAGATTTTTGATGTTAATGGATTATTGCCTTTGCCAATGCCACACTGACTGCTATGACCACTCTCTCTGGCTTATTTTAGCTTTAACCGTTTCTTTTACGACGTTTTTCCCGTTCGATGCTTTCATTCAAGAAGCTTTCTTGAAGAAATTGCGTTTTATTGAGGAAAGAATATATATACTCTTAGAATGATTGTCTGTCTCTCTTCTCGTCCTCTTCTGCTTAACTGGTTTTCTCTCTGTCCGTTCGTTGACATTTTCCTGAAATAAACCCGCAGAAATATCCCTCCCCCAACCACAAACTGACGGTCGTGTGGCCGTCAACCAAAAACTACAATAAAATATCAACGAAACAACGAATATTGACAGTTTTCTGTTTTACTCTCTTGATTTTTTTTGGCAATTTGACGACACCGCAACTTGTACACACACACAGCAAATCCCCAAAACTGGTTTCTCGACAAGGATGAAACGATAAGAAAGTATCCAAATCTCACCGCAGCGGAAGTTGGCGAAGGAGGATTTGCTCCATTTGGATTTCACGGTTGGCATTCCAGAATAAAAGAAATTTTTACAATTTTATTATTATTTTAAAGCAAAATTGCCATTTTCTTGCAACTTTCAACATTTTTTTCTTACTCTTACTCACTCTCTCTCTCTTTTCGTCGACATCCCTGCACTTAGGCATCATGAAAGGAGCAGCCACTTGCTTTTATGGATTTGTCGGTTTTGATGCGATCGCGACAACCGGGGAAGAGGCAAAAAATCCTCAGAAGGCCATCCCGATGGCCATTATATTTTCGTTGATCTTCATCTTTCTTGCGTACTTTGGGATCAGTGCGGTGATCACGATGATGGTGCCGTACTTTCTACAGGTACTGTTCTCATAACAACAAGTGTATTATCCTTTACAGAAATCTACGCAGACGTTGTCGCCAAATGTCTCAGCCACGAGTTTGGATGAACTCCCTTAATGTAGTAAATATAAAATCTCAAAATGATGATAGTTTGATCCGTGATACAATAGCAGTTTTAAATTCGATCATTGTAATCGACAGAAACTTTTTAACAGATGGAAAACATGAGTATTGTTCATTTTGTCAGATTGATCGTCATAGTTACTCTTATTTGGTAACCATTCCATTAATACTGTAAGTGTAAAAGTTTCTTAAAATACTATAATAAATAGAATCTCAGGATGGGGCATCGTGCGAAAGGTTGTAGACTTCCGAGTTCATCCACACACAAGCTATTTTTTCTATATTGGTTTTCAAGGTTGTGTTGATTCATTAATGTGCTTTTAATAGTATTGAGGCAATTTGTTTGGCAGAAGACGACTGACTTTCGTTTTTTTGCGGGAAAGCAAGGAAAAAAGTTTTTTTAATTCAAGTAAAATGACAGAGATTTTCAGAGAGTAAATGCTTAATAGGATGGGATATTCTGAGGTTGACAAGATGTTCGTTTTAAGTGGTTTGCTTTTTTTATTCTTGTGTATGCTGTCACGATGCTCGTGCTATACTGCTTACTACTCGTACTCGTACTGCACATTATGATGACATGATGGGATTTAAAAAGGATGAAAATGCTCCCCTTCCACATGCATTTATGGCGGCGGGATTTGAGACAGGAAAATGGATTGTCAGCATTGGAGCTCTTTTCGGCTTGTCCACCAGGTACGGTTTTTTTAATATCATCTTAACATCTTGGTAATACTTTTTTTCTGGTTGATTTTAAGATTTTTATTTTATGATGCATTTTACATTCTGTAGTCTTCTTGGAGCCATGTTTCCCATGCCACGTGTCATCTACGGTAAGACAGGATTATAATGTCGAGGTAGCAAAAGGCTTAGTTTTAATTGAGGCTGTTTTAAAACTTCACTCTGTTTTTTCTTATAGCCATGGCTTCGGATGGAGTTCTCTTTAAATTTTTGAGCAAAGTCCATCCCCGTTTCCAAACCCCGTTGGTTGCCACTCTAATTGCGGGCACATTTGGAGCCCTCATGGCGGCGATCTTTAATCTTGATGACTTAATTAACATGATGAGCATAGGTACCTTAACGGCATACACTCTGGTGGCAATCTGTGTTCTGTGCTTGCGATACAGGAAAGATGTCGACGGAGCGGATGACACGCTTAATACGGAAATGGTAAAGGCGTACAAGTCACAGGCGTTTTGGAAGCGATGGATTAATTACGAAAATACGCCTATTCCCACAGAGGACAGCTCCGCATACACAAATCGGGCCGTGACATTGTATTGTATGCAAGATACAATAATTAACTTTACGTTATTTTATCCGTTGTTATTCTTATGAACATTTACGAACAAAAAATTTTATCAGGTATTTTGGCGTTGGCATTTGCCGGAATTTCTATTCAATTTGAGTCTGAAATTACCTCTCTTGATGTACGCGTTCTGATACCCTTCATCATCATCGGAATTGCTATAATCAGTATTCTTATCTCGCTGAGCCTCCAACCCGTCTCCTGTGCCAAACTCACGTTTAAAGTACCTCTGGTTCCATACCTTCCCGGAATCTCGGTTCTCGCGAATCTCTATCTGATTCTGAAGCTGAGCTTTGAAACCTGGGTGAGATTCTCCGTGTGGATGGCGATTGGCTTTCTCATTTATGCCGTGTGCCTCTACAACGGAACCACTGACCATTCCTATCAACTGGCGGTAGAAAAGCGACAGCGGAAGTATTCCAAGATTTCTGCAAACGGCTTCAAAAACGCCATGTTTCAGTTAGAGGAAGGAGGTGCTTCCGGGGCTATTGCTATGAACAATTTAGGAATGTCCTCTAATCATCAGGAGCCATCATCCTCTGCTGTCCCTGCTGGGCAAGGTACACAAAGCGATGATAATTATCCTACTAGCTTAATCAATCGATTCTCAACTTTTCTTTTGCACGAAAAAGATGGCGGAGGTGGTTCAGACACAAGCATGAAGTCTGCTGGCATAAATGATGATGAGGTTCTTGACAAGGAGAACGATAAGCTTGCCAAATGTGTTGGGAGAAATGAAGCTGCTGATGATAATCTAGCTGATGAGAAAATTTGTTGTTGTTATTATGACGATGGCGGTGTTCAACAGGTGGACAACGTTTCTGAGGATGACCACAATCAGCACAAAATTCATTGTCCTCAACATTGTAGTAAAAGTAGTTGTGTCAACGATCAAGAGAGCAATAACAACATAGATAACATCACCACTTTAAATGCCACTAAAGGAAGCCATCCAGGGAAAAGTTTCGAGGGGCAAGTTGATCATGTTGCTCAACAACTCGTAGACTCTGTGATAGACGTAGCTCATAATCACATTATTTTAAAGAATGAGAATAAAAATTTTTAATTGATTTGACTTGTTTATCTTGATATTGTGTGTTTAGCTGAGTGTGCGCTATAAAAATATAAATATTTTTCGTGGTATCGTAGAATACAGCCTTTTTGCTTTTTTTAGGAAAAATCTAACCATTGGATAAACATTCTATTTTAAATTCTCAACACATCCCATTTTGAATTTGATTGGGATTGAAATCAATTATGCTACTTTTTTTTTAAATTGGAACGAAATTTTAATGAGATTTAATGAGAGAGGAACAAATGAGATTTTAATTACATACAATACGTGTGTGTGGATGATATGATATTATTTTACACTCGATTTTCATCGGTAGATTAGACTAGTTACCTTATCAATCATCCCCATCCACACCATCATCTTTTCAACAGAGATTACATTTGTATACGTTTTTTGGTTGGAACGATGAATTGTGCTTAAATAATAATATGAAAATGCATGAGATACAATGCAATGTAAGCAGTATGTAAATATTCTTAAATACATTCTAATTTTTCCACTACAATAAAACATTCGGTCTGAAGGCCAGTACTAATGTTATTTTGCCAATGGTAATATCATCATAAATCACTATAATTTGTAATGAATAAAATAGTATAATTGTAACCTAACAAACAAATTTTATTAAATGTAACGACTGCGTCAGTTCATAAAAGATCTTAAATAAAATGCAACTTTCCATTTTTAAACGTATCTATTTTGTAAGATGTCTTAATTAAGCATATTTAACAAAACGGACCACTTATCGTGACCATAAAATTTAATTTCCATATTTTATAAAAACGTCATACTGGAATAAAGTGAGTTGATTTATTTATTTCTACGTACGAACTCTCCTCTCACCAATAGTAAACAGTCAACAATAACGCTTAAAATAATATTTTCCCTTAGGATCCAAAACGCTGTAGAAATCGGAATTTGTATGAATTTACGTTACCCTACCTTTGATAAAAAAATGGTGGACCTTGAGACGGTACGCCCTAAAGTCAAAATCAGGTTTAGCACTATTATTACCATTTTACCATATTCAATAACAACATGGACCTAGGATGGTCTGGTCGTGGTAGCTTTCAGTAGCTCCTGCAAACGCATCGTACTAATGGTGTCGTAATCATATTATTCTCAAAAACACGTTATCTTTGTTAAAAAAAATGAAGAACAAAATGGTTTATTACTTCTATAAGCTACTGTGTTGTTGTCTATTAACTACTACTGAACAGGAAAACTTTGTACGGGGAAAAGTAGCCCAGTAGAAGAGTTGATTGATGCAAGTGCAACGAAATATAAACCTTTTTGTTGGACAGAGAAACGATATTTGAGTAAAACTGACCAACTCAACTTGGGAAAAAGGTTACATGTCTGCTCAATAGCTGTAAAGATGTCCGATTTTTCGCGTTGACGAGGCTGAATCTTGTACGTGCAAACTTGATGTAGTGTCAGTGTCTACAGTTTATAGTTTTTTTTCAAATCTTCAAATTGTGAACAAAAACAAGAATATGATGATGTGAGCCTGGTGTTTACAGTTTACATGGTGTTATAAGAAAATTGCATACAAGTTGAGGAATGTCCTGAAGTTCGCATCAGTCATGGTGTCTAGTCGTGCCGAGTTTACGAAGTAAGCAGATATAAGC
>JAHZNE010007186.1:0-16820 GCA_027744055.1 Callyntrura sp. NNG-2020 | reverse complement strand
TAAGTACTACATTATGTCTTAAGCCATGGTCCTGCCACAACTTCTTCCTCATTTTCTTTGTCGATCCTGCTGCTCCTCCGCTTCCTTGCAGTTTTCCGCTCGTGGTATCCTCATTATTTTAAGGACGAATACATTAGAATATAAACGGCAAACAGGGTTTTCCTCTAGTCTCGCGATATTTGGTATGACATCAAGTTTCTTATATTGCACCACACTCTTACAGTGCGTAAGAGACAGAGAGATAAAGAGAAAGCGCGGGAGAGAGAACAAGCAGTAAATGATGTAACCACATACCAAAAATCGTAAATAAACAATGACACCCCATTGTACTTACGATAGTATCTGTAGCAACAGTATAAGTAGGGATACGTTTTTGTGGGCATCCTCCGCCGCTACCGCCACCAAGCAAAATTTGTAGTTGTGTGGAAAAACACGGATAAATCTTTTATGCAAATTTCAAATGCCTTTGTCTCATGATCGTAACAATGGTAATAGTCATCATAAAACAAGCAAATAGAGAGGAGCACTTTAGCTTATTTAGATCATTGCGTTCCTTCGGTGTATAGCCCACTGTCGGTTTCGTCTGTGTAAATGTATGTTTGCTTGTGTGTGTGTGTGTGTGTGTGTGCGTGCGTTCCTATGTTTAGATATATGGAGCAATGTTTGACAACAGTTTGCATTGAACCATCAAGTCGTCCTTCTATGTATGTGTTACTCCTTTTTTGCAACAATCAGAAAACAAAGGGGAAGCAAACGATTCAATAACTAAATTGGAGCACATTATTGTTTTTTATGGAATCATAAAAGGCCGTTGGCAAATGTTTTCGGTCACTTACTCCTTCCACCACAGAGAGTACCGTCATAGGAAGGGAGCAACGCGACATGTAAAAACGACGTTGGTGGAGAAGTAGCTCGTCGTGTGGCACAACGTGATGATGATGATGACGATGCCGACGATGATTATTTTGTGTCTTTTGTACGTGTGCCCCGTGTGCATCTCTATGAGGCTTCCTCCTGTGAGGGAACTGAACTGAGAGAACGATGTTTCATGCTTTATGATGTAGTAACTCGGATGTAACTCGCTATTATTCAACTGATCCAGACACAAAAAATAAAGTCACACAGTTGATTTGTCAGGTCTATTAAATATATACTCTCTGCCAACAAATCTCTTCTCATCCCTGTGACTGAATGAGCTTGTCATAAAGTTAACCAAGTCATTTAGTATGAAGCAAAGTAAGGAGGACTCACTGCTTCGGGCTTATTTATGGGAAATATGATAACACACACACACACACACACTGTGAGACTCACACACACACATACATCCAACTAGTGTGTGGGAGACCAACAGTGTGAAATGGTATAAAAGTATATAGGCAGTGGTAAAAAAATATATTTGCTGCTGCCATTCTCGCTTTAGAATCATCGTAAAAACATGTAGTGGCAAATATAACTGGTTTTGTTGCAGTATTTAATGACACCAAAATACTGGGTCGGTTTAGCGTTGTAATGACGGTGTGCGACAGTAACATAGTTTTTACATCAGAACGTAGTTGTAATGACTGAAGCAGGTTAATACGCTAATAAGAGCAATAGAATACAAGTTTTAGAGTATTGTGACAGTACAAGACGGGGTGAGTTGGTAAATAATTAGAGTATTAGGATATCTCGACCCATTCTATATATATAGCTGTGAGCAGAAACAATTGTGTCGTGTGTTTTCTATTCATCATCGTGATATAAATCCTTTTATTTGCTTCTTATGTCCCTACGTTTAACAAATTGTAAAATTGTTGTTTCCAAAACCACCTTACACGCCAGGCCGGCTGGTCAAACAGACTAGTAAATGTAAACGAAAAAGCAATACACAATTCCATCACTCTCGGGTGCGTCACAGCGTGCCCTTGTCATGCGATGTAAAATGGCGTAAAAACTTAAGCTCCGCCATAAAATTTAGGGAAACTAACTCATATTAAATGAGATTTTCACTTTTCCTGGTGTACATTTTGCTCATTCTAGTTCCTCCATAAATCACTCTTTATTCCCCTATGTAGATAGATACTGAAAACAAGAGTAGATGTGCGTGTGGGAAAGATAGCTACCGTCGAGATTGAAGCGTCGACCCAAGTAAAAATAAGTCGGGTGGATTCATTTAATGTACAAAATGTCATGGTTACGTTTCGTCCAAATTTCCCTCTGATTAGTTGAAGAACGAAAACGGGAGGGATTAGTCAAGTCAACGTCAGATATAGAAATACGCTGGATAGAACAGTTCAATAAAAATCTTTAAACGCTCTCGTGAATCGTCATCATCATCATCATCATTGTAGTCTTCAGCATGAAATCACAATGTAACTCACGTAGACCTGTTTACTTTCGCCCAAAATCACATTGTGTATACCTATGCATACATTTTACCCTTTTTTATTCTGCTAGCAACGCTACACACAACTGACACAACCGCGTTCTTATATATCCTCTTGTATACTCCCAAAATGCACCCTGTCTCGGGTATATATATATATACGCAGTTGTTACCTCCCAGTAGTGGGCATATGTAGCTATAGTAAGCATTTTTTAATTAATATGCTCAGACTAACCTCAAAACCATTTTCCCTGCTTTAATTATTTTTCCATTTGGGAAACGATTTTACTTTTCTCTTGTGGCCTGCCACTGGAGTGCACACAAGCGTATTTTACGCGAAGGTACGTTTCCTGTACATACATACAGGTACACACTCTGTTTACACCACAACCACATAGATTTTGCTCCAGATTCTCACAAGAAATTTTACAGTATCTAATTTCCAATATACACCGTTTTTCGATGATGATTGACCTGCTCATATTCTTTCCCAGTTGGAGCTAGAGAGAGAAAAAATGAAGGATATGACGAAAGAAAGCGGGAGATGGAATGAAAGAAATTTGTGAAAACTCCTATTCCTGCACACCGACAGCTTCTAAACTACGCCAAACAGCGACCGCAGTCATTGAACAAAAGAGGATTTTTGGACCTTGTGCATTTTTGTAATAGACTTCATGATGAAATAATGTTCCCACCAAAAATTGGCTTTCTGTGGGGAAAGCGCGTATGCAGATATATACACTCCCTAGACAAGTTTTGATTGTGATTTGAGATGCCCTGTCTACAGCACACCAGTACTTCAATCTCTCTCTCTAGTTCTGTAGTAGTTTCCTCTATTTCCCTTTTGGTTATAAACCAACTTGAATCCGAAAAAAAATGATGGGATTCTCTAATTCTGTATATCAGCACATATGTTGGAGAGGGGAAGTATTTTGAGAAAAAAAAAGAAACTCATTTCCATTCCAATCACGTGATGAACAATGTTCCCTTGCATTTTGGGGAGTCTCTACACACAGAGTTTTAGGCAACCAACCAAGTACCGACATAGAGCAACGATCATCTCCATCGTCGCCGTCGTCACTCCTGACTATGTGGGTTGTACAATTGCGAATTCATGTGAACAAGCGCGTAGATCCGACAACATGTAGGTATGTTTATAGTCATCATTACTATTATTATCCGCCTTCATCCCGGTTGTCTATTCACATCTCTGTCCCATTTAAACTCTGTTCTCAATGTGGTGCTAGTTGTAACCTCTACTCACACACCGCTTTTGTTTTTGCAGGGAAAATGCAAAATAATTCTGGTGACTTGTACCAGGGAACATACCTTCCCCCTTTCATTTTAACTTTGGCTCTCTCTCTCTCCCTGAAAGCAGTGTCGGTAACGGCGTTGTTTAAAATAGGGTATAAGGAAAAACGATGAAAAGTTTAGAATGACGATGTCAATGACATCTGTGGTAACGCCAGCAGCAATGATTGTTTTTATTTTAGATTTGGTGCGCTCCCCTATAGTTTTTTTCTGCATTGAGCTCCCTTTAAGTTATGAACTAACAATGGCACTAAAATGACACGGAGAGTGCCAATTTTGAGGGATAATGTATGCCTTCCTTATTCCTCCTCGGAGAGTTGCAAAAAAGAGGAAAAATTAGAAGCAGACCGACGATAAAAAAGAATGTTGTAAATTATGATAATAGCGGACCCACTTCCTGTTACTCTCTCACTTCCGCAATATTATTCTTTTATGCGTTTCTCTCCCATTTCGCTTTGCAATAATGTGGTGGTGGTGGCACTTTGGAATTGTGTTACATTAGCCAGGCGGAATACCACACATACTTTTTTTTATAAATGTACATTTTTTTCGGAGGAAAACTAATGTTCATCCAGTTCTCGTAAAAAGGGCTACTTTTTCTTTTTACTGAACGGTGCACTATAAAATCCAGACAAGGACAGGACACAAGAGCACGCCGACAACGATGGCCATGGGACAAAAATGATGAGACATGTCTAAAATATGCAATTTGTCATCCGTTACCGTTTTCAACTATTTATATGTGGCGTATTCCAATGTAAGAGAGTCTTTGTTCCCTACATACTGTGTGTCATGTCCCAAGAAGACAAACGGCCTGTGGAAAAAAAACGGCGAAACCCTGGTGTTGGTATGTTTCTCTGACTTTAAGGTGACAAGTAAAATAAAGGAATTCAAAGTCGGTTCACTTTTACCATATTTTACGCCACCGGAGACCGACAGAGACAGACGGACAGGACTATCCCTACTCACATGACTTTCGCTACTTGCTAATAGCCCCAATAATAGGGCTACTGGAGAGAGACTACATGACTCGCTTTCTCTCTCTCCCTCTCCTTCTCTCTCTTCTTGTATCTGTCTGTATGTGAGTACATGAACTTTGCAGAGATTTCAGTAATGTCCTCTGCTCGCTCAAAATAATCCTTCTACTTCTCTCTCTCTCCCTCACTTTGACAATAAACTTGCTTTTTGGGTTGAATAAAGAATGAAAGGGAGAAAACTTTTTCCATGCCAAACCACAAGCACAAAACTAAAATCCTATAGAAAAAAGTAGATAGATAAAACAAGAGTCCTACCACTTTTACCCCACTACTGCCACCGCCGTCATCATAATAAAAACACAATGAGGACGACGTGCATGAGTGCACGATCATCTTCATAGTCAAAGCCTCATCCTCCTCCTCTTCCTTATATCAGTACAATAATGTTACACAAAAAGCCTGTTTCTTTTCCTCTCCCACTTTTTTCCTCGTACAAAGCACACCCAGTCACAAAAAGCCACCACGCTACTGCTACTAATACTAATAGTTAGTTAATGGACTGGATGTTTGTGGGCTGGGACACAGAGGCACAGCACAGGGTATACAGCGTAGACTTAAAATACAAATACCTACAGAGAGAAAATGCTGCCCCGTTAAAACCAACGGAACTATACAACCGAGCAAGTAATATTATTTATTACGTTCAACTCAATCCATTTAGACGGACATACATGTATTATTTACTTTTATTAAAAAGTTTTCCATTCTCATTCTCGCTTGCGCTACCCACGCAAGCAAAATATATGTCCAGAGAGGCTCTGTCACGTACATATTTTCTCTGAGGAAGATACTATGAAATGAAGGAAAACGACACATTTTTGTTGTTGTATCCAACTTGCACGCATTCATCCGTCAATTTCGGGGTTTGCTTTGGTCCCAAACTAAATTGTAAATGTGGGTTGACGGGCAACTTTTTTAGAAACAGGTGCCCTCTGTACATTATCCAAAATTGGCTGTTATTTACCCTGCCAGCAGTGTCGGAATCAGTACCCGTGTCAGATGTGCGTTCCATATTTGGAGGCCACTGCAGTAGAGAGCGGGAGAATGTGGAGGGATTCTGTTCGTGAATTATGACCGATAATGATAACAAACCATATCGGTTACATAAAAGAAGTCTGGTTACATTGTGCGCATTTTATGATGATGTAGCTTGGTGTATCAGTATTTGCTGCTTGTTTGGTTAAGCCAAAATTGGGATTGATGTAAGCCCATTTAAAATTTGCACTCTTCCCTTTCTTCATCCGAGAGTTTTTTTCTTCCAGTTTTTGCAGAAACATACGCACATGATGATGGCTTGATTTCACCCGCTAATAGTTTCCTGTTATAGCTAATATAGAGCAAGTATAACTAGATTTGACACCACTGAAGAGAAAGTATTTTTCCCAAATGGTTATTTGAGAAGACAGTAAACATCCGTCGCTGTTTTTCATGTTTCCCATTTTGTCGTATCATCGCAACAATTACGCAAAGTATTGATACTTGATAGGTTTCCCGGGTTACCATTCTCCTCTCGGTAGCCTGTAGCAGTGGCAATATTGCTTTTACAAGAAAACACTCCTTAAATGAACAGCAACGTCAAAACAAACAAGAAGAAGAACAACAACAACAAATTACATTACCCAGCACATCACTACCAGCAAAGAGAAAAGTAAATTTGCATGGAAACAAGTCGACTATGGCCAAGGAGAGTTTCTTTATCTTGTTGAAAACAAGCTGAAAACAAACTTTAAAGGAGAAAAAGCTCGCTGGCATTTGACAGGCAGGAAGGCAGCTATTTTACATACGAGTATGGTAAGACGTTATGTAAATGAATGCATGCAAAGTATAAAGGCAACATCTGTTTACATTTTGGGGAATTTTGTTCCATCACCACTACCACCACTACGAGAGAGCTACTATTGTTGACGTTAAGTTTACTTGACACTCACCCTCCCACACAGATATGGTACACACACGCTGGCGCTAGAAGTTTCTTTTTTGCGTAACGTAAAGAGGTATCGATGACGACAGCGGGCGCAAATGTTTCGGATGATTGTGTTTGCCCATCAGTCAACATAGTTGGGAGACGGTGGCTTACCTACAAATAATATTTGGGTCGAAGAAAAAAAGTTTTCGTTTCGGAAGTCTACATAAACGATGTAAAGGGTCAAAATAAGTGGGCCATTAGGCATCACCAACATCGTTTTGAAACCACAGGAAAAGGGAAAGTCCTTCTGCAAAGTAACCGACGATTTCAATAAAGAATTCTCTTTTGATGCTGTTCACACGATAAACACTATATGCTCTGGCATTAAATATTTTTTTTAGCCTCCAACCCTGCTCATCATCGTTGTGCCCGCTTCGAAGGTTGCTTTGAAATTGGGAGAAGGACTTTCCAATAAATTATTTGGGCTTGTACAGCTACTTTTGCAATTTATTTTCCATCCCCATTGCGCGCTCTCTCGTTTCTTTGATGTCATTTTTATATTCCGCTTTCTCCCCTTTCCCCGGCTATCTTCTCTATCTGTGCCGGGATGTTTAAGTGTGTTGAGACGGAAGTGAGCGAGTACGAAGGAAAGGAGAGAGAGAGGAAAATCCACGTATAAAAATACAACATACCTCAAAACTTCCCTTTTATTTACTTGACCTTCTTTAATTTTACTATTGCCGCTGCTGCATCCATCCTCACTATCGCCGTCGTTGTGGTGACGCCAAAATTTAGTCCCTTCACACCATCTATTTTTCATGCCAAGTGAAAGAGAAAAAATAAACGTCGTTTTTTATTTCAAATGTCCTTTTTATTCACGACGGAAAGATTCATTAAAGGACCATTGAATGCCCATATTTTAAAAAATAATACGCGCAGTTTGCTTCAATTATTCCTTTTTTTCGAACGTTCTTTCAATATGTCTCAAACGATGTGGTTTTGTGCCTCCTTCAGTTTTTAAATATTGCTTTCCTCAAACTATTTTCGCTCACCAAAAATACTCAATAATCAAGACTTGCAATATATTTTTATTACGCTTCCATCCATAGTAACTCAAATAAGGGGGAGGATAGAGAAAACAAAAACAAGGAAATAAAAAGGAGAATCAATGTTGACCAAACGGGGACACACCAAGAGCCAAAACAAACATTGCAGACTCCCAGTTGGCTACACAAGCAAACCCCGTTTTATATAAGTTGCTTTTAGAGAGAAAGGGTTAAGAAAACAATATTACTTCAGCTATCACCACCACTACCATCATCATCGTCGTCGTCGTCCCCCACCCCACCCGTTATTACATTGGCAGGTAGCAAGGTGGAGAGACGCAGACAAGTGTATACGTGAGATAGATAGATGGTGGGAATGCACATGAGTGGAAGTGAAAGATCGCCTAGGTGGATGATCACCAATGAATGCTTGTGCAACACTTTACCTTGAATTAATCATTTTTATAGTCCTTTTATTACAAGTCCCATCGACTACGGCGACGAAAAAAAACTACGACGATTACTCTTGCCCCCACTATTTATCTGCTTCTCGCACACCCTGTGTGCGTAAACGTATATAATTTTCCCAAGTAAAAAAAACTGTAGCAAGAGCAGTAGTTTTTTTCTTCTGATAGTTTCTTTCTAAAAAAACCAGCTGGAATAAGAGCAGTATTTATGTTCCTCTAAATAATAAGTGTTGAGTTATTTTTCAACGGCGTTGTCGTTTCCCCGCTGTGGTGGTCTGGCCAGTCCTTAGTACCTACACGCAGATGTACCAAAGTAGTAAACTGGAACTGGACAGAAATATTAATTCCCGCGTATCGTCCCCATCATCCATATCGTTCTAGAGGATGATTTTCCTTGGGGTCGTTTTTAAAGAATCTGCAGTTGTTACCGGCTCCTCGCTCTCTCTCTCTCTCTCTCTCTCTCTCTCTCTCCTTTATCTATTTACTGATAAGCACAAAGTAATCCGAAGTGGTAATGGTGCGTAGTGAAACGGAAGTTTTTTTTTCTGGTGTGTTGTCTGTAAACGAAACAAGTCTCAGGTTTTAACGCAAGAACACGTACGTACTTTCTCTGGAACTGGTTTCCTGGCAAGTAGCGTACATACAAATGATGGTTTCTGGGAAATTTAAAGTTTTCACGGGAGTCTCACGTGACACAACAAATAATATCAAATAATGTCCTTCTAAATACGGGGACACATTTTTGCGAAGAAATCGCACCCGATTTTTTTACAGGAAGACTGTATGAGAGGGGATATGTATGGAAGAATCGTAAAAGGAATTAAGCTTGGTGCTGGGGTGGAAAATCAAAGGAAAAAAGGTGGAGGACGTGATCGGAAAACAAGTTTCTTTTAAGTGACTCTGTGTCGTTTTCCCTTTTTCTTCCCCAGTCGGATTTTTCTGGGAAAGTGTACAAAGACAAGGCAACAGCAGTCGATTTTTCGGGGGAAGGAGACGGGTTTGCAAAATTTGAGATCACAAAATCCTGCACGTTGTTTCATTGTTTCACATTTATCCTTGAAAAATTGTCGACAGTTAGTATTAGTCGAGCGGCACGGGGCAGAAGATGCACTTATTTTCTGTAAATAATTTTACTGTGTCAATGAAGTAGTCATTTGATATAAAAGGTACGATAAGACGCTATAGGTTTTTTCATATTTGAAAATTAGAGAATATCCCCCGTTGCTTTTTATAACTTTTCTTGTCAGCTTTTAAGTGTCTTTTTCGTGTGATACGAGAATCTCTACTTCATTTATTGATAACACTCGGTAGGTATTTATAATTAACGATTGCCCTCAGTAACAACAGCAATACACCGATACATACTATACATAATACGTTAATTAGAAGGCGTACCTCTCAATGAGAAAGGATAAAAACTTTGAACAAAAACATTACGAACAGTTAATATAAAGAAGACAAGGTAACAGCCTAACCCCTCGGTTGGATGAGAAGATTATATGCAGGGTATATTGTATAATGTCAAATGTTTCAGAAAATATTGTAAAGACAACCAACCATTCTCAATCAAGTAATCCAGAATAAAGTTTTACAAGCAATATTGTAGAGGGTAAGCATAAAAGTACAGAAACGGCCTTTAAAATACTAAGGTGGTTCTTCATCAGCAAGAAGTAGGTGTGAGTTTGTGCGCATTTATATTAAGTTTTCATTATTTATCGTGTTATTTTTATATCAAAGTTGTACTTAGATTATACCTGGCTTAGATAATTTATCCATTTAAATTATACTAATTTTTTAATGATTATTTTTCGTAATGCTAATTTTCACTTATATAATTTATATTAAATAATCCTTTATAGGCCCCTAACTTGCTTTCTTTCCGAAAGCGTTTGTTCTTTGAAAAGAAATAAAATTGTAAAGAAAAGGGAAGAAGCGCCATTTGATCATGATACTGACTACGGAGACCACAATGATTGAAGAAAAGAAAATGAAGAATTTCTCATCCTCACTTTTTCCATTCGTTTCCTATCGGAAGAGTAAAAAAATGCAGAGAGAAAACGAAACGACTAACAACATTGAATGCCAATGTTTGAAAAGGATGAAGCGAAAAAATAAGAAAGGGTCACGGCAACGGATGATGACAATGGTGGTGGGGCAGTGGTATTTCTAGAGATGGCAATATGAGCTATGAGCTACGTATAAAGTTATATGGCGCGGACATGAGTATTAACTTGACGCTTACTTTATGGTAATATTATTGCACAGTTAGGTGTACAAGTAATAACAGGGGTAATGCTCTGTGGAAAAAGCTCACACATACACACACACAAACATAACTACAAACTAGCTCTCTTTCTCTCTCTCTTGTTCGCATCGAAAGAAACAGAAATGAAAACGAAAAAAGAAGTTAAGTGTGGAAAGCACGTTTTCTCAGTTTCAACAGAGGAGAAAGCAAACTTTATAAAGCTGGTTACAGAAGCTAGGAAAAATACGTAAAGAAAAAAAGAGTTGTAGTTTTTAAGGTGGTTTGGTTTCCTTTGAATTGGTATAGGTGGCTGATGATCGAAGGAGTAAAAGAGAGGAAGAGGAAAAGAAAAGAGGAGAAACGTTGTTACTTTTTGGTATTTCCTTTTTCCATGTCGTTCCAGCTGGTGGCCACTAACAACACACGATCAAGAAAGTGAAACCTAGCATGGCATCATCAACAGTAACAGTAGTAGTAGCAGCAGCAGCTGTAGTAGTAGTACTAGTAACAAGAGCAGCAATTTCTCTTTTCTCTCCTTCTTGGGTAGCTTTCGCACAAGTTAGCAAGATCAACCTACTTTGTACCTTTACTTGTAGAAGAAACAACCGTACTGGAAATAATGGTGGGGCCACAGTGCCAATTTTTGGACTTTGTGTGTGCACCCAGAAGAAAAAAAGTAACTACTTGAACGGAGAGAACAAGAGGAATAATAGAAAGTGAGAGAAAGAAAAAGAAAGTAGCCATCATCATGATAAATATACATAAATACCCATTACGGGTAGAAAAGTCGTAAGGTACATACGTACGTTTCAGCACACATATTTTTGTACTTTCTCCTCTTTCATAGCACTTCATGTTTACCTAGTTTGGAAAGAAAAATGGAATTGTGTGTGTGTGTAGTTTCAGATGAGTTTCATTTGATGAAATGGGTATGTTTTTGTCTGTAGAAGAAAGAAAGGATGGTTTCCTGATGTTATTGCGGCTGCTGTAGATGATGATGTTGCTGATGGTGATCACATTGATCATGATTAAATACATACACACACACACAAGCATAATCTACAGAGGAATGGATAGACAACCAAGGGGAAGAAAGCGAGAAAAGGAAAAGTGAAAGGAAAAATTCACGCGTAACTGAATAGTTTGCAAGGTTCTTTTTGCAGCTGAAAGGAATTGCTTCTTTTTTCTACACACACACACACACACACACACACACGTATGTATATCGTCAGCACTCAAAAAAGAACTTTTTTCATTCTCTTATTATTCTTCTCTACATACTTTTTATTTTACTGCTAGACTACCCACCACCATCCCATACACTTCGATATCATTACTATTACTCTGTTATCACCAGCACGACCGGCATGATTTCCTCCATTGCATTTTTCGGTACTTGACAAGAGTCCTACACGGTAAATAGTTCGATTACGAGGTCCGTTGCTTTTCTTTGCTGCTTTCATCTTTTCCCGGGCTTTTTCCCTTCTTTTTCTCTCCTCCGCTCTATCTCCATTTCCCGTATACTTTAAAAAAAAAGAAATGCGGATAAGAAACATGCACACACCACAGACTCCCATAAATGAGAAGAGAGGAGGACCAAAAGAGATTTTCTGGTGGTGATGGTAGTAGTGGTGGTGGTGACTCCGTTGAAATCTTCCCTTCCTTGTTCTTCTCTCCTTCTCTATTTCACTCTTCCGAAATCTACTCTTTTACAGGATCAAGTGCATAGGCAGTGTATTAGGCTGTGCTACGCAAATGTCTTTCTCCCTATACCCATACACATCTCCACAGTTTCTATTTTATACCGGGATGTTTGCTCAGTGGTTATAATAATTTCATTGTTACAACGACTTGTACATTAGGCACTTTGTCAGCAAAGTACAGTGTAATAATCATACTCGGGGTCGATGTCACGGGTATGTGCAATGCAAAGCAAATATACACTTGGTTATTTTGGTGAATGTGGCAGGTATTTAGAATGCACATATTTTAAAGGAGGTATAACATTATAAGTGTATATGTCTACCATGGAGTGTGCATGCATGTTATTGTGAGCAGCAGAGAGAAAGAAGCTCGCACGGGGAAAGGAAACTGCTGATTCCACACAAATTTTCTTTCGCTCAAGAAAGAGATAGCTATGTACATTTTTTCCATCTGTGAGCACATCACATACAAAGTAATGTGACCAGGCGAAAGTGTACAAAATGTGCAGAAATGGCGAACACTCGGGTAACTAGGCTGGTTCAGGGGTTAGGAAAAATGAAACGAAGAAAAAGTAGCTTTAGCAGTGATGATAATGATAATAATAGTAATAATAATAATAATAATAAGATTATGATTATGTACATCTTACCCACGCCGTATTTTTCTTTTGTTGCAGAAAGCTGTGGTAAAAGAAGACAAGCCTGCACGAGGAACGCACACAGCAAAAAAGGATTATTGACTGGAGTTTGTTCAAATCAAATGAACTGCTGGTGGCAAGCAGCAACATCCTCGTCATAGTCATCGCGCCTTCTTAGGAACATCAGTAGCAACAGCATAGCTGCGGCGTCATCATCATTCCGTCTTTAGTCTTCTTTGCGAGAGTGTAATAATAGTAGTAACTACGTTTTCTCCCTCTCCCTCTGAATAGGAGTGTTAGCGCGACAAGCAGAGAAACTAATACTCAATGACAATCGGGATCGGAAAGAGGATGATAATACCCAAAGAAGACTTTCTGCTTTAACGCTATATCAATTTTCATTGTGGATGAAAACGAAAGGAGATGATGAGGATGATATGAATCCCCTTTTCATTCCGGTATTTTTCTCTTCAGCTTTCTCTCATGCAACCATCTTCACCGCCGTCACCGCTTCGCTGATGCTAAGACTTGGACTATTTTTAGAGTGACTGCTGGTATTGCTGTGAGGGACCTGTTTTGTGCAGCACGGCTACCCTGTAAAGAAAACGTAAGTAGCAAAGCCTTATGCCGCCAAGGCCAGTTCTTTATAATAATAATAATAATAATGTTGCTCTAAGGAGGATCAACCTCTGGTACTCATCATCAACAAGAAGAAGTGGAAGAACGGGAACAACAGTGACAACGCCATTGAAAACGAACAAGAAACCGACAATCACTACGACGACTACTGATACTAGTAGTGCTTATAGTAGCAGCAACACGGCCCATTATTGAAAAGTAAAAGAAATAGAGAAGAAAAAGAGAAAGCAGAGTAAAAAGCTCATCTCTGAAGAAAATTTCGTTGATTTTTTGCTCGTTCGCGTTTTCTCTCTTTCTCCCTCTTGCTCTCGCTAGTATATATCTCTCCCTGTTTCTGGACAGCAGCAGCATCAGCACGTCTTGAGGAGAGGGAGAGATGAAGTAAAAAACGAAGATAAGTACCGAGTATCTTCTTGAGTCATTTAAAACGACATATATACCCAGAACGTGTATTAAACGTATCCGGGTAACTTGTATTATCCCACAATCTTCGTACTTTGGTTCTCGTTGTCGCGGAGAAAATGAGAAAAAGAGTGTCATCCTTACCAAGATCATCTTCTCGTTGCTGATGCCTCCTCTTTTGAAACGGTTCATGTAGCACCGAAAAAAAGCAGCAGCGGTGATGGCAATAGAATCGGTTTTTTTCTACTGGATTTTTGATGCGATATAATGTTTCCTCGGAAAGTGTTTGTGCACCTTCTAACATTTTCTAGTGATTCTTCTCCAATTGTAAAACAACCTACCCTTCTACTAACATTTAAACAGGAACAACAATAACAGCAGCCGAAGTAGCATCAAAATTGTCAACAAAAGGAGACGGAGAAAACACACAGACACACAGATAGATATACCGGGTAGGAAAAATAAATAAAAACCTTTATTTCCACTCTGTTTGCTTACTTATTTGAAAGGAAAGACGAGGGAAAACAAGTCAAGGGAAAAAGAGAAAGAAAAAAAGAAAGACAACCATATAATATAACTGCACACCAGAGTCTATTACAGTTTTTTGCCGAGAAAAAAGAAACCAGTGTTGACGGAAGAAAAAAAGCAAAGGGCGACGGCAGCATTCACTGTAATCACGATTACCAACATCATATCATCCCAAAAAGGACAAAGGGAAGCGAGAGAAAGGAAGAGGAAAAAACAAGAACAAGAACAACTACTACCACTACTACATTTTTTTTACTTCTCTCTTGTTCAAAAGAGTAAACTCTGATCTCTGTTGATATCTAATTTCACATCGCTAGCAACTGACACTCTCTGTGTGTGCATGTACTCCTTGCCTACTTGCCATCTATATAATTATTACTGTTTGTTGCTCCGAGTACAAAAAAAGCACATAGAGAGATACTTATTCAAGCAGTTCAATAAGTAGATACACACACATACATAAGCAATCTCGTTTTTGTTTGAAGAGAAATAGCTTTTCACGGCCACGGCGGCGGTGGTACTTTTAGCAGTGATTGCGAAAGAAACTATATCAAACGGCGATATGCAATCCTGCTCATCTCACTCTCAGCTCTAATCACCATCATCGTCATCAGTATCACCGTCAGATGCATCAGTAACAGGAACATCAAAACAAGTGTTTTGTTCGTTTGATGCCGTATCAGCATCTACTACTGCTACAACAACAACAGCCCCTTGGTTTCTTCTTGGGGCTCTGGGTTGTTTGGCGCGAGGTAGTTCTTTTAATATTGTGACAGGAGCAAAGACTGCACCTCTGAGATTTCAATTTTTTTCTGTCTTGTTCGCTTTCTATTTCATGGATGTTTGTACGTCGCTGATTTCTTTTTTCTTGATTCAAAAAGAGATACCCACTTTATATAAAAGGGGAAGTTGGGAAAGAAACCGGTTCAAAAATATATACTCGGATCGGAATTGTTGGCATCGTATCTTTGTATCATCTCTTCTCCCTCCGTTTCATTTTCTTTGTGACGGATAAGAGCTGGAAGACAGAGAGAGAGAGAGAGGAAATAAATGTAACTGCTGTATTACTGTAGGTTATCCCTAAATATGAGAATTGTGCAAAATAAACAGCCCTCTGGAAAAAGTGGAAATTTTTTTTTACAACTTCCTCACATGTAGTTTTGCAAGGGGCATTTATAAAAACAAGAAATAATTCTGTACTACCATTTTAAAGTGAAGTTTTGTATAAACATTTTGACAGGAAGGTACCTCAGTAACGAAATATTTGAGCTAGTTAGGTAAGCGAAAAGGAAAGAAAAAAGGAGAGAAATACCGGGAGTAAATAAACAAGTCAAGAAAGTAAAGGTTGCGACAAGGGCCTCCGGTGCTGGCTCTTTAAATGTTTCTTTCTGGACAGTTTTGTGTACAGTTCACCTACTAACATACGTTTTGTTTTTTTGCTGGATAGTCCAGCTGATTAGTATTTTGTATGACAAAAAAGAAGAGATAGAGGAAAATGTAATAACATCAGATTTACCTTCGAGACATCCGCTAAACTATTTATTTAAGGAATCGGAGAGCAAACAATAAAACGGGCAGAAGATAGCAAGTTGACAATGAAGCTGACAAAAGAGAAAACCCGTACCTTCTAGTACATTCGCTTCAAAATTGGTTTCTAAAAGTCGGTATTTACGTTACGTCTACCCCCTTATAAAATGGTTGTCTGTCACAAAAATTGACAATTAGTTTATTCTGTGAACGCAGTTATTTTACAATAGAATTTTGCTCGTTCTCGATTTTGTACAAAAGGGCTAAAGGCCTCCAGATAAACGTAGGAGGAAATGTAGCAAGAGAAGCGTACTTTCATTTCGAATGAGGATGGCGACAATGATGATGATGAGGATTCCGGTACCCACATTGCATGCCATTGAAGAAATTGAGTAACAACTACACTTACTAAACAAAACTCTATCATTATTCTTAATCCCTGTCATCAATTCTCTATAGAAAATGTAGCGGCACAAATGCATTACTATTTCATTGTTATTATTACAGCCCTGCACTTGAACCCTGACAAAGAGAGAGAGAGAGAGAGAATAGTTTAGTCAAAGAGTAACTTTTGGCTTCACAACATCGCGTGGAGTGGGAAAGACGTTACATTTTGTTACGTTACGACAGCAGCAGATAAACGCAGCACAGTACTACTACTACTACTACTGGTTATTGCTCATTTTGTGAGAATGAGAGCACCACCAACCGAGCACAGAGTAATAATAATTATCGCAAAGTATTAAACACAAAATCTCCAAACTCGGTTTTCCCGGAAAATTTCTTTTTTTTCTCGCGCGAGCTGCTGCTGTTTCTCTGTCTCTCGATTTCTCTCACAGTCAACCATGTAGGATAGGTATTGTTATTATTAAAGTTCCAATTAATATGTTGCTAAAATGCCCAAAATATATGTTAAACATTAAGAGCAGAGTGAGTGCTCGAATTTATTTTATTATAAATTACAACTACTCTGTTTAGTAACAGAGACAAAAGGAATGCCACT